>CM026297.1:5261477-5316264 GCA_014851415.1 Cnaphalocrocis medinalis
CACTCCGGTCGAACCGGCCCATTCATGCCGAAGCGTGGCTCTCCCACAGTTAAGCTTAACTTACTTACATACTTTAAAAACATTAATTTAATGAAATTACTCTTTCTTCGGAAAAGCTGCCCCATCGATATTATAACATCAAGTTACTGTTTAGATAGAGTGCTTTGTCAAAATTTATCTTCGTCATTTATTTTGAGCCCGCAAAAAATGCCGGCCTATCACGAATATTTTATTCTTATTGCGTTGTAAGATAATAATATTAAGAGTAAAAATTATAACAATTTCATTGTAAAGTTACAATATAACTTATAAGATAATAATCTTCTTTTGCATTTTAGGTACCTAGTAGACATAGCTCATGCATGGCTCCAGTGGCAATGGGCAAGGCACATTGTGAGGAGAATTACAGACGGCCGTTGGGATGGAAAGGTCCTTGAGTGGAGGCCGCGTGCATTAGGCCGAAGCCGTGGCAGGCCTCCCACCACGTGGACCGACGATCTGGTGAAAGTCGCGGTAGCTCCTTGGATGCGGGTAGCACAGGACCAATCTGTGTGGAGAGTATTGAGGCCTATATCCAGCAGTGGACGTCTATTTGCTGAAATGATGATGATGGTTGTCTTGTTACTCTGAGGTAACGCTAGGCCATTCAGGCTTTGGGGAGTCTAGTAATAACAATGAAAGGACTGCCATCTGTCCTTTGCAATCCTTTAACAGGGGAACCAGACCAACTGATTTACAAAGACCACGTTGTGACTGAATGAGAGTTTCGTCGCGTTTGTTTGAATGTGCTCTTATCTACTGAGCTACTATTGCTTTTACTTAGGAAATAAAAATATTGTTTAAATCATATAATTTATTTACAAAACAAGAAAAATCATGTACCTAGGAACAGAAAAACAGTTCCTGAAAACTAGACAGCTATAATACATCTTCTTCTATACTATTTATAAAGAGATAACTTCTATAGACAACGACAAGGCTTATAGGTAAACCGAAAACACGAAACGCTTGCGCGATGTAATTGGACAAAGCGCCATCTATTGGTTCATTTCTAAATTACGGTCCCGAAACGAAGTGAGGGCGGGCCACTAATATTATGTAAAGTTGAATTGCAATAAAACAATCAAATACGTGGTTACTAATTCCGCAAAACTTAGCATAAAGGCGGCATCAATTACAACAGAGCACAGTGTCACTTTGGTAAAGTACAGCCGGTGGATCCGCAGAATGTTCTTGAATACAATTCGTTGGTTCTCTGAAATAGAAAATATGACGATATTGTATAACTGGCAATGGTTGGTAAATTTGTAGGTAAATTTGTAGGTAAATTTGTTGCTGCTGCTTGCGAAATGATGCAGACCATTCATTTAGGTATATTTTATTTTAGGTAAGATGTGATTATTGCCTTTAGGTGTTAAAAAAAATTCATATGTCTTTGTATAAGGCTAAATAGGTCTAAGAGCATTTTATGTATTTACCATCTACATTTTTATGTATGTACAACCCTATTTATTATGAATAATCTATTTGATTTGATTTAACTCCCCCACACTAAACAAATTGGAAGATTCTTATTATTTGTAGTTTTTGATGGTGTGATGTGAGCGCTGTCACACCGTGCGATGTTGCTTGAAATATCTGCAGCAGATGTTAAGGCCTGTGATGATGAAGGGAGATGATGATGACTACAAAAGCAATAATCTGGAGACACATCTCCAAATTGCTGCGATCGTAACCTATTTAAATAGATGCAATGCGTTAGCCGAGGTAGCTACCAATATGTGTGCTGTAGCTAGGGGCATTAAGAACACTGCCAAGGTATTCCCGGCCTGTTGTAAGAGGCGAACGGGTGGGTACTCGGCGTACGCATACCCACTGCTAGGGAGTGGCTTGCTCAGTTTCACGACTCCGCGAGGGAGATTATACTAGGTGTCCTGATAGTTCCTGGTTGCACGAGCGGCGAGAGTGATTAGCGGTACGGTCCAATCCCGGCTGTGGGGTATCCGACCGCGATTGCACTAAGATGGACACCCCAGGGGATTTGGTTAGGGTTAGAGTCCTACACACCACCCTGGCCTTATCCCCTACATGTGACAAGGTTGAAGGCCATGATGATTCCACTGTCTTTTCTGCATGACCCAAAGGTTAACTGGTAGAGAATGCCCCTGGGCATTAAGTTCGCCTATTGTTACAAATTTTGTGCAATAAAGTTTAAATAATAATAATAATCATTGCCCGGGGAAATAGGTAGCTACCAACATAACGGCCACCTGAAGTATCGAGTAGAGAATTGACGGAAGATTGACCGGCCTAAGTTCCCCAGTCCAGAAGCCAAGCTAAAAATTATTACTTTTTTTTTATATTATAGGAAGGCAAACGAGCAAGAGAGTCACCTGATGGTAAGTGATCACCGCCGCCCATAGGACATCAGCTACACCAGAAGGAGTGCGGATGCGTTGCCGGCCTTTTAGGAAGGTACTTACTTGAACATGTTCCATTTTTTATAAGAACAGGCATTCAATATTTACAGATGCAATAGCTGCATACAGTTTCTCGCATTCGATGCAGATCGTGGCTTGCAGAATCGCAAACTTGGTTAACATAATGAGGGTAATCGTGTTTATTGCTAATGCGAATTCCTGTGGAAAAAAAGTGCATCAGAGATGGGAATATTAAGGTGAGGCCCCGTTAGTGTTTCGTCATACATAAATATAATGTAAATCGACTCTCTGAGACCCCATCAGTATGTTTGAGTAATTTGAGAGGTGAGTGTTCTTTATGTGATAGGTGGCAGACGGATAACCTGATGGCTTACAAGCAATTGCCGCTGCTCATAGACACCTGAGATTCCAAATAGAGTCACAAGTGCACTACCAAGATTAAACCCCCTTTCCCCTTTTGGGCTTTTGGTATCCTCACTCACTCGAAGAAACACAGCGCAGGCGGTTGCTTCACGCTGGTACCTACTCAATGAGGCCGTGTTATTCACCCGGTTAAGCCACTCATTCATGCCAAAACAGACTCTTCTCCTCGGTAAAGATCGTAATATAACGGTGGGGCCCCGTTAGGGGGTTTCGCTAATTACATAAAAATATAATGTAAAACAGTACTTTCTGTGAGGCCCCATCAGTATGTTTTCCTTCGATTAATCACGATAGCGAGTGAATAGTTTTAAATGAAATCGACGGTGAAACACCATAACACACTAATGGGGCCTCACTCTAAGCGTGGCGTCCCATTAGTACATTGTGCTGCGTTATATTGAAAAATATGAAAAACGGTGCAATATTACACCAATGGGGCCTTACTGTATGAGTGAGGCCCCATTAATGCATTTTACTGCATCGGCGTGGCGTTAGTGCGTATTTAGACGACACAGCATCTTCACTAATTGAGCATCAAATTAACAGTGAGGCCCCATTAGTTTGATTCGCTGCTTCGCATCGCGTTGGAGAGTAAATTATGAATGGAAAACTACGTCAAGTCGCAGCGTCGACGATGCTTCGTCCATTATAGTTGTAATTAATTAAAACAGGATTTAACGGGACTGTTTATTATTAAGTGCATTGTTTAGTACTCCTGCTTGTCGTTTCGGCTGCGTTACAGCAGCCGTATTCACAAGTGGAGCGTTAAATCCCGTAATTCATTACAGTTGCAATGCAGCGCGAAAATCCAAAAACCTATCTATACTATTCATAAAGAAGTCATTTCTAAAGACATTGATGAGGATTATATGCAAATTGAAAAGGCGAAGCACTTGCGCATAATCGACACTCAGCGCCATCTATTGGTTGTTTTTGGAACTAATATCAAAAACCCCGAAACAAATTGAAGGCGGGTCACTATATAAATAAAAGCACTTGTGACACCAATGGTGTTGCATGTGCCCATGGGCGGCGGTAATAGCTTACCATCAAGTGATCCGTCGGCTCGTTTGCCACCTATTTCATACAAAAAGACAACTGCTAAATGCAAGAACGAGAACTTAAAGAGGTATTTTAACATACAGTACTTTACTAACATACAGTAATTTACTCACTCGACGAAACACAGCACAGGCACTGCTTTTCGCCGGTCTTCTTTGAGGCCATGGTATCACTGCGGTCGAGCCGGCCCATTCATGCCGAAGCGTGGCTTTCCCACGGTAAAGACGACGCACGGTAGGGTCTTAGTTTTTACGAATAAGTTTCTTTCTTACCTCTAAAAATTCGCCTTCCAGTTTTCCAAATTCAATTACCATTTGTAATACTTCCACAAAGTTGACAAACGTATAGCACATGTATAATAAAATCTGAAAAATGCATTTAGATAACATAACTAAATACAAGGTAAGATTTTTCAAAAATTACAAAAACGTTAGATTGCGTTGTTTGGATACCAGAAGCTAAGCGCTGGTACCTTATGACTTCTGTAGCGCTACCATGAGTTGACATCTAAACAGACATAACGTAAACTATTGCTCTGTTTCTTTCAAATGCATTACAATGAAAGAGACAAAGCGACAGTTTTCGATAGCGAGGATAGTACTTCAAACTCATAATAAGGCTACTGAGCGATTTTAGCAATAATGCATTCGAAAAGTGCTCTTCACAAATTGACTCGCACCCAAACCTTCAAACATGAAACTCGAAAATCGGACTTACTGGTACGCAAAACACTCTCTGATGTATTTTGTACGCTTTAGATATGTTGTCAAAAGCATCTTGTACTTCTTTCCATTCAATATCAGCTTCATTGTTGGAAACCAACTTCATTTCTAACTTTAATTTCTCAAACCATACTTCAACAGTTCTTCTTATTAATATTATTATTCTAATACTATAGATTTGTGCCATGTCAAACATGACTACCATTAACTCTGCTATAGGAACTGTTAACGATGGCGCATAATAGGAAATCACAATAATATAAGCCATGGAAATAATAATATTAAGCCACAATATTATCTTGTTACCAACAATAAGATCTTTGATATCAAAACTACAAAATTTCAACTTATTCCTTGCTTCTTGTAAATGTAAAATTAGTTTGACATTAGTTTCTGCATTAGATAAATTTGCTATATCAATACATATGAACATTATAACAATCGAAATGTTAATAATGGCAGATATTGTATTTAATGTATTATTAAAGTCATTGTTCAAAAATTCTGCTATATGGAATAAATAAATACCAGTTATTAATATTGTTCCTATGAAGGATATGATACCGTACAAATTTGTGTTAGGAGTAATGAAATTTTTGCGTATTGTAAATTTTGACTGAATAAAAAATGCATGACTTAGCTCCAGAGGCTGTAAAAAAGCCTGCATTTGTTCATCAATGGTATTGTTTGGGAGAAATTCTTGATGTGTTATTCGTATCATTTTAGTTTTAACTATGGCCTTTGACCCACTTTGTTACGCCTGTGTTCCTATTTAGTTTAATGATTTCTGCTTTAAATCATCCAGATTCACATCATCTAACTTTTTAGATTATGTGCAAGGGATGTTAATAATCCGACTTAATTTTGTTTTACATAGATTGAAAAACACGTTCGTACACCTTTGGTTTTTCATTGCAAATAGCTATCAAATTATAGTTCTTGCATTGATGGACATCAGCCAATATTGATGCGATGCATAACATTGTACTTATCTATTGATCAAAACATAATTAAGCAAATGGGTAAAATTGTTATGCCAATGTCAATGGCAAAAATGATTAATTAATAGTATCAGGAAATATTAATTGAATGTGCTACCATTTTAATCTGAAACACGAGTTTATTTGCTAACAAACTATAATAATTTATACATTATCTAGATCTAAACGTTGAGTGGAGACCGCGACTCGGTAAACGTAGTGTTGGACGCCCTGCTACAAGATGGGATGTCGACATTCGAAGGCTGGCTGGAGTGAGCTGGATGAGAGTGGGCGAAAATCGGGAGCGGTGGCGTGCATTGGGGGAGACCTATGTCCAGCAGTGGACGAGCGTGGGTTGCTGATGATGAAATCTAAACGTAGGCAAACTGTAGTAAAACTATCAGATAAGTAGTCAGCTGGTTCGTAAAGCTGAGGAGAAAGGTAGCATCGATTTCTATAGAGCAAATAGTTGTCTTCGTGAAATACAGGCGACTGCTCCGCAACACGTTTTTGAGAACTTGTTTTTGAACTCCTGCAATAAAAATGGTATTTACCACTAAATAATAAAATACTTGGTCATTTTAGAAGTAAATCAGTTTGTGATGTAGGATGAATGGGCTGCCTCCATCGGAGTGATATCAAGGCTAACAGAAAGGGGGCATGAAGCAACGCTCGGTGTGTTTCGCCGAAATTCGCTAGATGGCATGCTGTAGAATTGAGGTCCATCTACACGGTGATTGGTTATTTTTTTTTAAATGTCACTAAACAACCAATAATGTTGAATTTGGAATGCACTCTGACAGTACGCTATCTAGTAGATTCTTACACGTGGCTGCCCCCATTGTTTACCACCAGGTGATTTGTCTGATCAACTACAGCTACCTTTGACACAAAAAAGTTAAGTATCTACTTAATCAATATTGAAAAACAAATTAATATGCCTCATATCAGTAGATAATTATAGATGTGCCAAAAAAACTAGCACAAAAGGTCAATCACCTCTTCTTCCGATTTTGCTGTATGGGACACTTTCAATACGAAAATGCTTAATTTCATCAAGCACATACAAAAATATTAGTACTCACTTGTACATGTCTCCTCATTAATCATGATCAGGCATTCAACGTTGACCTTTATAATAGATTGATAAAGTCTCTCCAATTCAATGCAAACGAAAGCCACCAAAATTAAGTTTTTCATCACCCACATAACAAAATTTGACTCCATTATGTCACCATATTCCTGTAATTTACTAGAATATTTACTTTTATTTTGGACATCACAACATGATATAGTAACAGTTACTATAAAAAGCATAAAATAACTCCTGAAATGACGAGAACTTGTGAGATGTAATTGACACCTAGCGTCAACTTCTGGTGAAGATAGGAATCTTTAGCTAAGTAACTACTGAAACAAAGTGAAGGCGGGCTACTAGTATTGATAATTGTCGACTGTTCAAGTCAATCGTACGGAACCGGTTAGCTTTGAGGGTACCAAATGTGTAGCCATGTCACCACCAGTAGGACCAGCAGAAGGAGTAGACAATAGGATCCTAGGCTTGGTGACGTTAAGAATGGCATTTGTATCATTGTCTCACCACCTTTTATACTAAAGATCATACAGATGGAGGATATACCTCCATTTTGGAGGAGATACAGCCAATGCAGACCCAAATATCCGAAATAACATATTTAGACGCATTCTAACATAACGCCAAGATAATGCATTTTCAGTAGTATTTTATGGAATTTTAACTAGCTCAATTTAATTTAATTTTATAATTTGTGACAATATTACTAATTAAGATTGCAGTGCCCCTGTGGGGTTCATCTTCAGGACTGTATTTATGTTAAGATCTATTGTACTACATTAAAGCAATAAATGTTATGACTATGACCAAAACTATTGATCAATCAAATACATGATTTTATTTACTTACTTGTATGCTTTGATTTTTTGGTTTCTCTAATTCTATAAACGTTTCTAGTAAGAGCACGGCATTCGTTAAGGTGCAACAGATGTATACCAAAATCTGAAAAAAAAATAAACTTGAATTTTCATGCAAAGCCACTCTGTCATTTATTATGGTGACAGCAAAAAAATATATACAATCTATTTTATTTCAATTTACTTCACTATGTCTAATTGTCGAGTAGAATACATTTAAAAGGAAGTTACTACATATTCACTGATACAATAAGTAAAGTGTAAAATGATAGGGCCGAGAACGATGCCCTGTGTAACTCCACTAAGCCAAGAAAAGTGGAATTTTGTTAACTGACTGCTTATTCAGTTGGGACAATCACTTTTAACTATTGACCACTCCCGTAGAAAATTGTTTACAAAGGATTATAATAACATAAAGAAGCAAAGCTAATTTTATAAGTATTTTAGACAAATCTTTGACATTGACTTACTGGAACGTAAACAACTTTTTGAAGCACTTGATATGCTTCTGTAATGTTGAAAAATGCATCTTGCACTTCTTTCCACGTTTGATTGATTTCATCACTGTTTTCTATACACCTTTCTTTTCTTACTTTAATTTCTTTCAGCCATACATTAATGATTATCTTTAATAATTCTACAATACTTATTACATATACTATGGACATGTCAAGAGAGATCAAAAACAAATCAATTAAAGCATACAAAACATTGCCATCTAAACAAAGTGCAATTTCTGGTAACAGATACATAAAAAAAACTAAGCAAATGACGAGCCAATTGACTTTCGCTAGATATTTTATATTAGGATCACTATATTTAAGTGACTTAATACTATCTTTTAAGATGCAAAATCAGTTTTACATTACATTCAGCATTATGTATGTTAGCTCCAACCAAGCTTGTGAAAAAAATAAAATACATAGCATAGTTGAAATGGACAAGAATTTTTAATGCAATATTTTCACCTACAATTCTTACAATGACGTCATCAGATAGACTTAATAATATTGCATACACTGGGAGTCCCAATAAAGATATTAAGTTATACATGGGACCATTTGATGTGATAAAATTATCACGAATTGTAAATTTTGATAGGAAATATATGGAATGGCTTATCTCTAACGGCCGCAGAAAAGCTTGCATGTGTTGGTCAAGTCTATTGTTCAGAAGAAATTCTTGAGGTATCTTTTTTGTCATGTTCTCTGAGCTCAACGACTTTCCTTACTCAAATAATTTTGAGAAACTCGATCGTTTCTTGTCCACACGTTTTATTAAGATGCTTGCTCTCTTTTGAATTTTCTGTAAATTCTTGGATCACTCGACAGCGTTATTTATTAATTTGTCAAAGTGCTGTCCAAGTATTCTTTACACAGTAATAAAACGTAAGGCAAAAATAACATCATGTTATGTATTGGTTTATTTTAGCGTTCCACACTCCAAAAAGGAAAAAAATAACCATCACAGTGTCCCCGAAATGAGGCAATAAAGATGTATGATTATGACTTCTGGCAGCAATAACCAGCTTTATGCGTTGCGAATACTCTGAATAGCTACTGCAAGCCTTTGGATCTCCTGTGACTTCAACGATACGCTTTAAATTAGGGAAGAATGATAGAGAGAAAAAACTCCACGGTTCCTGTGTTGTAATACTGAAAGCTGACTGGCTGGTTGGTGCATTTTGGAGTGACTTTGCCTCATACACCAAAGGTCTCGAGTTTCATCCACACCCTGGACAAGTAATCGTATTATGAACGCTTGTATTTGTTCAGTGTCTAGGTGATGTATTATATTTGTGATCCTCTGTTGACTGACATTGAAAAAACACAAGTGTTCATCACACGAATGTTTGTCCATGGTGAGGATCAAATTTGAGACCTTTGGCGTATGAGACAGGTACGTAATGCACCATCTGGCCAGCAGCCTGTAATATCTGTTGCTAGAAGATGCAATTCTTGACGTTTATAAAGAAGTTGACTAATTTACAAACAAAGGCAATCGGTTTGAAGTCATTATCCCGGTGACATTACCAATGACGAACTACCTACATATTTGTTTGATTTATTAGTAAATTAGATCATAGAAACCCTAAATACAGCGTGATTGCGTTAAAATTGTCACTGCCAATGAAGAATCCATTAGCAAAAGAGCGCTTTTGACATTAATAGTATGGACAAGACGTGTCGAAAATAAAATACTACATTTTGTTTTTGACCTCGAAAGCATAATATTCGAAATTCAAAATATGTATGGCAGTAAAACTACTCATGAAAGCTCGGGGTCGCTTTTTCAAACGCTTTAGAGAATATTTCGATCAGTTATAAGTATCAAAGAACCTGGAGCTTATGAATCCAGCTCGGACTTCATCGCTTTTTTCGTGAATTAATTTCTTGCCAAATAAATACATCAGAAAGTAAGGCTTTTTATGTAATTTAATTGAAGTGGGCTTTAAAAATGACGCCTACAAAAGAAATAAAAATAACAAATTTGTTTTTCTAAGGCTGTATGCATTGTTGTGGTATACTGATACTGATTGATTTTATAATAATTATTAAGGTCTCTCTCTCATAATGTAGTGCCTTTGCAGGGTCTATAGACTATAGTGAATTTTAATATATTAAGATTAGCGCTTACATACTGCATCTACACTATGAATGCAATGAATATTTTAAGTATTAATTGGAGTCTGGTCTGAACTATTTATTTTTAAATATATTCAAATTGCAATAGAACAATTAGGTAATTAGTAATTTGGCTCATGAAAGAAAGAAGAAAAGCCATATTTATATCTATAGAACACACTGATGTCTTGCTGAAGTATATGCTATTGATTCTCATCACATTTTTGATAACTTTTTTCTGCTTATCTGGAAAAAAATAATTCATTTAGCAAAAAATGCAAAGATGCCTGACGGTTATTCAAAATAGATAGATCAAAAATCTTGACTATATCTAAAAGGGATTTTTTATATCACTTTAATAATAGATACAGGTATTACCTTTGAGAATCCTTTGGTTATCCGTACATAATGTTGTACGGATAACCACACAAACTATAATTTTGTTAAATCGATTCTCACTGTTATTTGAACCATGTTAGCGTAAAAGATCCAACTAACTTTAAGTTGCTATGGATGGATTTTATATGCATAATAATATGGTCCAATCTTATACGTTTGTTTCAAAATATATTTAGGAAATTTGTGGTACCCACTACTACGTTTAAAACACGGCCGTACACCGTACATAATTTATTATCATCATTTTGATTGGCTAGACTTTTTTCAAATTTATTCAAAATACATTTTAAGCTACAAGTACCTAAACTTTAAGGAATCACATTCACTTACCAGAATTTTTGCTCATATTTATAATGAACATACATTTTATATTGACTTCTGTAACACATTCATAGAGATTTTCATACTCATGGCAGGTTATGGCAAACAGAACCAAATTCCAAACCAACCACATTGCGGCAGTTACTTCAGACGCAGTGGCATACTCCTGAAAAAAATGTCTAAATTTTATTTTCTTATACATCATCATCCAATCCAAGCCAATAGACGTCCACTGCTGGAAATAGGCCTCCCCCAAAGTTCTCCACACAGATCGGTCCTGTGCCACACGCATTTCCGCGACCTTCACCAGATCGTCGGTCCACCTATTGAGAGGCCTGCCACGCCTCTAATACATCGTCATCACTAAATAGATACTATTTACCTACATTCAAATCAAATCAATATAATCTTTATTTGCATAGGCTTATATTATTATATCACTTTAACCTTTTTCTTTTTTTGGTAGACCTAGTTTATTTAAGCTTTAGATTATAGTTACTGTTTTTTCTTTTGTGCTTCCTTACTTTGTCCAATAAAACAGTAGGTAATTATATCACTTATAAATCGTCATACCTTAAGAAGATTATCTAAGATTATTTATTTTTAGATATAATGTATGTTAATGTAAGGGTGTGAAGACTGTTTGTGCCTTAATTCATTTTGTAGTAACTTAGTAAATTAATTTGGACTTAAAACATTTAATCTTAAAAACACTTACTTGCATCCCATAATTTTCCGGTTTCTCGAATTCAATGACACATCCTAATATTTCTACAGAGTTTGTAAATATGAAGCAGATGTGTACAACAATCTGAAAGAAGTTTATCAAATTAAATATTATATTGAGATTCTAAGATTTAATACTAAGGTTTTCCCCTGTAGTACGGGAACTCAGAACAACAAAGATAGCAAACGTTAAGGCTAATTTATACATAGTAGGTGGTGATCAAGCCAAATTCCAACACAGCAGCGATGACTTGATTTCTATGATAGACACTTTTACCCCACAGCGGTACAAATAGACTTACCGAAAAATAGAATATTTTTTGATGAGCTTGATATGCTTCAGCTAGGTTATGAAACGCATATTGTATATCATCCCAATACCGAATTCTTTCATCTGTATCATTGTTTATATACTTTTCATTCGTGACTTCTATTTCTTTAAGCCATACATTTATGCTTCTTCTTATTAATTTCACTGTTCTCATTCCATATATTAGACCGAAATTAAACATAACTATGAAGTAATCAGCAATACAATACGTGATCATACCTTCGTATGTGTAAAGAATTATTTCTGGTATCAAATAGTAAATGAAAAAATAAAGAATAATAATGATCCAATTGCTTTTTACAAGATCTTCTATGTAAAAAATATTATATTTTAACAACTCCGTTGCTTTTTGTAAATGAGAAATCAGTCTAATGTTGAATTCTGTAGAGTATATATTGGCACTAATTAGAATTGTGTAGAGAATAAAATAAGTTTTGTAACAGATGCTAGCAAATATTTTTGTTTTCTTATTTGCAGTAAAACTTGGAATATTTTCTATAGAGTCTCCACTTTCATGTACATCAATTACAAATGCGGCAACCCCTAAGAAGGAAGCAATGTTATACAGATCTGAATTTAGCTTGATGCAGTTTTCGAGAATTGTGAATTTCGATTGTAAGTACATTCTGTGACTAAATTCCAGAGGTCTAAAAAATCTTTGTAATTCATTATTAAGGAAATTAATTGGGACACATTTTGGTGTTACTATTCTTCTCATCATAAGACTAAATTTCTTTCTATGTGAATGCATTGCTCTGTAGAGTAAAAACGAAAGGAACAACCTTACTACGACTTGTCCTTAAGGATACTTAGTTAATATCCAAAAACGTCATACCTATTTGTCTAATTGAATATAGTGTTTCAATTAGTTAAATGTAAGTTTATGTTTAGTTAAATTTAATTATAGTTTCATTTAAATTAAGAAATTAACTGCCATAGTCAGAGACGTCAACTAACTTTAATTGTCACATATTAAAAAATATTGACTTTGATTTAATAGGTACGTATAGCGACTATCCATAAATTATTAAGGAGCTATACGAATGAAACTAGCGCCGCCAACCTATTTACACTGATTGTGGCGAAAATATGATATTTTTGAAGAAAATAAAACATTACAGACTTAGATCCAAGTAAATTTTTTTCAAGATGCAATACAATATTTCTAACACGCGACAAGTAACAATAATGTTAATTATTGCTAAAAACGGCCACTTTTGTGTGAAGTTATGTGCGAATTGAAAGGGATTTCACGAAGAATCGGATTTTAATTAAATATTAATAATCGTAATTTAACTTGACAAGGTTAAAAACTCTAATACCTATGAGATTTGTAAAGTGTGTCAGAATCGGTTCACTTTGGGTTGATACCCCCTGATACGCGCTTAGCCACTCTATTTGATCGGGGCGTGCCCCAAGTGCTCTCAGATACGTCCCCGTCGTACGCCCTGGACCCCATCCTGACCCCGGTAACGCAGGTGGCAGGTGGGTGACCGAACTCTGATCGAGCGAGACTTGTGGCTTTGGACATTTCAATCAGTGCTTTCGAATGTTTTCTGAGATGTCGAAGAGAGTGACGCGTTCTTCTGGTGGTGCTGGCCCTTCTAAGGGTAGGCCCACCAGCCTGGTGGATCCCGGTGCGGCTGGTCCTTCTAAGGATAGGCCCACCAAAAACGTTGACCCGGCTGTACAGTTGGATTTTGATTTTGCACGTGAACTGGATATTGTTGTTTCGGCAGTGGAGGTGGCGGCCCCGAAGGTCGGCGCTTCCACTGATGACCTGGCTACTCGCAAGGATTCTGATCCTGCCTTCGTTGTGGAGTCGTCGGACATGGAAGTTGAGGAGACGCCTATCAAGGCGAAGAAGAAGAAGACTCCCGCGGCTGGAAGCAAGTTTTTTCCGCCCGGGAGCTTTCGGTTCTGACACCGAGTCGGATGCCGACACCGTCAAGGGGTCGGAGGCCGAATCGTTCGTCAGTGTGGAGTCAGGCGATCGGACCAAGTACCTTAAGTCCAGTCGCAAACGGGCGGCGAGCAAGAAGTCGGGGGAGTCCTCTGACTCGTGCTCGTCATCGGTAAGCAAGGCCTCTTCGGCTAAACGCGGTCGTCCGCCTACCTCGGGCGAGTACGTGGCGTTGGCCGAGGCCAAGAAGAAGTTGGCAAAGGCACTGCGAGAAAAGGCCCAAGCGGACCTGGAGGCGCACCTTGCCGAGAGTGAAAGAAGGACGAGGGCGGCTAGGGCAAAGTCTGGGTATGGGGTAGCTCACATCCTTGACTACTCAGACCTGCCTGTGGCCGACCCTCGTAGCGACGGCAAAGACGGACGCGGAGGAGATCATCGGGGTCGCCATCAAGTCCCAAAACCTTAAGGGTACATGCCAAAAGACCCTTAAGGCTCGGGCGACCTCGTTCCTCGCTCTCCTGGAAGAGATGAGTAAGAGGAACTCATCGGAGGAGACCATGGCACTCCAAGCCACGGTCGACCGCCTGTCCAGCGAGCTGGCCGCGGTCAGAGAGGAGTTGGTGACACTCCGGGCGGAGCGAGCGGTGGCATCCGTCTCGTCCCCAGTGCTGCCAAGAGGGGTGAAGAGCGCTGCGCGCAAGTCGCCTCCACCGGTCGAAGCGGACCTCTTAGCCCAATTCGAGGTCCGCATGGAGCATTTGCTCAGTAAGAAGCTCGAGGAGGAGCGGTTTTACGTCCGTGCCCGGTTTGAGGGCATCCAAAACCGCCTCCTCCCCGAGGAGCGCGTCCGTCCGCCTCTTGCGGCGGACAAGAAGAGAGCGGCTGAGCAGACTGCTCCTGCTCGACCGGAGACGGTGAACCCTCTCCCTCCCCCACCTCCGCCAGCAAGTGGCAAGGGAAAGGGAAAGGGCAAGAAGTCTAAGGCCCCAGAGGCGGTCGCATCCATCTCCAGAGCCCCAGAAGTGCCAGCGGTCCCCACGGACCAGGATGTGCTCCTCCCGTCAACAACTCCAGCCAACGACGGCTGGAACGTGGTTGTGGGGAGGAAGACCCGCAGCAAGGCCAAGAGGGCCGCGGCACCGCCCACGGAGCCGACCCCGGAGCCTCGTAAGAAGGGCAAAGCTGGGGCGAAAAAGTCGCCCCCAGCCACCTCGGCGCCGGCCAAGAAGGCGGCACCGAAGAAGAAGCTGGTCCCCCCCAAATCGGCGGTGGTTGTGGTCACCCTGACCAAGGACGCCGCTGACAAGGGGGAGACCTACGAGTCCGTGCTGAGGAAAGCACGGGCTTCACTAGACCAGGAGGCACTGGAGGCCGCGAAGGCCAAATGCCGGCAGACCCTGACTGGGGCTCGTCTTTTCGAGTTCCCGGGGGCCTGCGAGCGCGGAGCGAGCGGACGCGTTCGCCGAGAAGGTCCGGCAGGCCATCTCCGACGTGGCCAAGGTGGCGCGACCGGTGAAAACCTCCTCCCTCCTTATCGGCGAGCTGGACGACTCAGCGACCAGGGAGGAGGTGATCGCCAAGGTGGCTTCGGTGGGGGGATGCTCCCCGGAGGCCGTCAAGGCAGGCAACATCCGGCCAGGCCGCGGTGGCATGGGGCAATCCGTGTGGAGTGCCCCATCGCTGCGGCAAAAGCCGTCTTGGAGGGAGGCCGCCTGCTGATCGGATGGTGCTCAGTGTCGGTGCGGGCGCTCGAAGACCGTCCTTTCCGGTGTTTCCGGTGCTACGGCACGGGGCACACCGGAATATGTTGCCCTTCGGCCAGCAGAATGGGGCTATGCTTCAAGTGCGGCCAGGAGGGCCATAAGGCGGCTTCATGCAGCGCCAAGCAGGCGCACTGCACGGTGTGCGCCGAGGCCGGGAGACCAGCCGGACACAACATGGGGGGGAAGAACTGTAATCCCCCCCCGAAGAAAGGAAAGCTACCGGCCCTGCCTCGGGCTGTTGCCAACGCCGCTTCCACATCAGCGGCGACGGACGGCGCGATGTCTGAATGATGGACCGAGTCAGACATCGCGCCATATTGCAAGGCAACTTGAACCACTGCCGTTCGGCCCAAGACCTGTGGATGCAGGTAGTGGCCGAATGGCAGGTGGACTTAAGTGTGGTGGCGGAGCCGTACTACGTCGGCAACGGCTGGTTCGGCGATAGTGAGGAAGTGGTGGCGGTCTTCGCCAGGTCGTTTACCGACGCTCCCCCCCTCTCGCTTTTAGAGAGGGGCTCGGGATACGTCGCGGTAGCGTGGGGCTCGGTCGCAGTCCTCGGGGTCTACTTCTCCCCCAATCGTCCTCTCAGGGAGTTTGAGATCTTTCTCAACTCCCTGAGCTCGGCTTTGGGCCGGTTGGCGCCGAGACAGGTCATTTTGGCGGGGCGACCTGAACGCTAAGTCGGTGGCGTGGGGCAACCCCGCTACTGACGTTCGTGGTCGCCTGCTGCAACAGTGGGCGGTTTCCCGTGGGTTGTGCCTGCTCAACAGAGGCACGACCCACACCTGCGTGAGACAGCACGGAGGGTCAGTGGTGGATGTCACCTTTGCCACCACGGCCTCGCGTCACGAATCGAGGACTGGCGGGTGGACCCTACCGAATCATTATCGGACCACCGATACATCGGTATCAGGTCCGGGTCCAAGGCCTGCCAGGACTCCAGCGAGCCGTCCAGAGAGCGTCGCCATTTAACAGGTGGGCGCTCTCCAAGCTAGACCGGGACCTGGCGAAAGAAGGGGCCTTCATCCAGGACTGGCTCAGTCCCCCCCTGAATGAGGACATCGACGTGGCCGCCTCCCAAATCCGGGAGTCCCTGACCGAGGTATGCGACTTTAGCATGCCTCGGTCCCGCCGCCCCGATCCCCGTCATGCCATATACTGGTGGACGGAAGAGATCGCGGGCCTCCGGGCCGCATGTTTTGCCGCCCGGAGGGCGTACACCAACGCCAGGCGCCGGCGGAGACGGGACCTGGAGCGCGAAGCCAGCCTGTATGAGGCCTTGCGAGAGGCCAGGCGGGCCACGAAGGCCGCCATAGGAGCGGCCAAAGACAGGGCTCGACAGGAGATGTTGGAGGGTTTGGACCGTGATCCGTGGGGGAGGCCTTACAAGGCGGCGCGGAATCAACTGCGCCCCATCGGTCCTCCCCTGACGGAAAACCCTCCAACCTGATCTCCTCGAGCAGGTAGTCAGGGGGCTTTTCCCGGCCCGCAACCCGGACTTTAACCCCCCGTTGATGGCACCGCCTCCGGGGGCCCCTGCGTCGGATGAGGCGCCGGACCTCATCACGACGGAGGAGTTTGGAGCCGCGGAGCTGGTTTCTCCGCGGCAAAAAGACGGCACCAGGCCCCGATGGGATCCCAGCCAAGGTCCTTGCGCTGGCGATCCCAGAAATGGAGCCTCGCATCCGGGGACTCTTCGACCGCTGTTTTTGCGGTCGGGAGGTTCCCCCGGATATGGAAGAGGGGGCAATTATGCCTCCTCAGGAAAGACGGGAGGCCAGCCGACTCACCGTCGGCTTACAGGCCCATCATTTTGCTGGACGAGATCGGGAAGACGTTTGAGAGGGTGGTGTCTTCCCGTCTCGTCGAGCACTTGGGCCGAGTCGGTGACCTCTCGGAGGTCCAATTTGGTTTCCGGGCGGGGCGGTCGACTATCGACGCCCTGACCCGGCTCCGTCAACTGACGGAAGAGGCGGCAGCTGCGGGGGAGGGAGTGATAGCGGTGTCATTCGACATTTAAAAACGCTTTCAACTCCCTTCCCCCACGCAGTGATCCTGGAGGCGCTCCGGCACTTCCGAGTGCCCCACTACCTCGTGGAGCTCCTCCGGGATTATTTGGCGGACCGCGAGGTCCTTTATGTAGATAGGGAGGGGGACTAAAAGTCACCGAGTCGAGTCCGGCGTTCCGCAGGGGTCAGTCCTTGGCCCTTGCTGTGGAATGTCGGATTTCGACTGGGTCCTGCGTGGACGTCTCCTGCCGGGCATGAGTGTCATCTGCTATGCGGATGACACTCTCGTCACAGCCCGGGGGAAGACGTTCGAGGACGCAGCGATTAGGGCGTCCATTGGTGGGGACCTCGTGGTCCAAAGGATGGGGCTTCTTGGGTTGGAGGTTTGCCTTACAGAAGACGGAGGCGATCTTCTTCCCAACCCCCGCGTCGTCGATTTCCCCCTAACGCTTTCATAAGTGTTGGGGGTTGTCGTGTGGAAGTGAAGCCCGAGATGAAGTATCTCGGGCTAGTAGTGGACTCGCGGTGGCATTTTGGCCCCCACTTAGGGGGATGCTACCGCGACTCCTGAGAGCGGCCGATAGTTTCGGCTGGCTCCTGCCCAACCTGGGCGGGCCGAGCGCCAAATGCCGGCGGCTCTATGCCGGCATCTTAAATCCATGGCGCTATACGGCGCGCCCATTTGGGCAGGCAGCCTCGAGAGAAGGGAGAACATCTCCCTTCTGCGTACGCCCCAGAGGGCCATCGCCCAGCGGGTCGCCAGGGCCTACCGTACGGTGGGCTTCTCGGCGGCCTGCGTCCTGGCGGGGACTCCCCCCCTGGGAGGAGGAAGCAGGTGTCCTGGCTGCCGTCTACGAGTTGACGGCGGCCAGGAAAGCTAGTGGAGAGCCGTACTGCCTCGTAGAGAAGGAGGCAGTACGAAGGGAGGCCCCAACGTGAGCTCGTCAGCAGATGGGCAGAGTCACTGGGCAGAGTGGAGTTTGGTCGGAGGACAATCGAGGCCATCGCCCCGGTCCTCGACCAATGGGTCAGTCGCCAGCACGGTTTCCTCTCCTTCAGGATGGTGCAGGTGCTAACGGGCCATGGTTGCTTTGGCTCGTACCTGCACCGAATCCAGAGGGAGGAAACCAGTGCCTGCCACGAATGTGGGGCCCCGGACGATACGGCGCAGCATACGCTCGCCGAGTGCCGCACCTGGGGCCCACAGCGCGAGGCGCTAGTGGAGGCCGTGGGGAGCGATCTCACGCTCCCGGCCGTGGTCCGGGCCATGCTCGCCTCTGAGCAGGCCTTCACGGCCTTTGCCTCCTTCTGCGAGGATGTGATGTCGCAGAAGGAGGACGCAGAACGCCTGCGCGAGCAGGACCCGCGCGCTGACGCGCGGCGAAGGGCAAGGAGGGGGAGGAGACGCCGAACAGTTGCGCGGCATCTCCCTCCACTCCGCGGAGGAGGCCAGCCGGCCACCGGTGCGGGGGCATCGGGGCTGGCATTGCACAGGTCTCCTCTGCAGCTCGGTAGGGACGGCGCGGTGCTCCCGGCTGTCCCTATCACTTCCCCCCAGCACACCCGGGGGGGTAGTGTAGGGTCCGCGACGTAAGCGGACCTACGCCAGGGGAGGGATGCGAAGGGAGGCTTCTTAGCCAGATTCTCGCGTCTCCTCCCCACTCTGGCGGAGAAGGGAGCATCCCAGGGGGTTTTAGTCGGTAGTCCGCACTGGCCGGCTCCTCGTCAGGAGGAGCCCCCGCCAGAGGTTAGTCCGACATAACCCGGCTCGCCCCCCGGCGCCCGGGTATGCGTAAAGGCATTTCCCCCTGGGAGATCAAAAAAAAAAAAAAAAAAAAAAAAAAAAACTCTATTTGATACTTTCTTTATGTCCACAGTAGTCTGTGCTATGAGTGCTGTAGTAAACTTACTAGTTAGTAATAAATGCGCCAGACAATCATATCCATCAACCTGGTCTCAAACTAGGGCAATCCTTGTACTGTGCCTGTACTATGAGTATCAGATGACGATAATTGACTATTGTCTTTGAAATGTTTGTGATACAAGACCGTCCTAGTAAAGGTTAGAAAAATCTTTCTTTGAATAAATATGTCTCTTTGTAAAATCTCCGTCATTATTGATAAACTTTTACTTTTTAGGGTTCCGTACCTCAAAAGGAAAAAACGGAACCCTTATAGGATCACTTTGTTGTCCGTCTGTCCGTCCGTCCGTCTGTCAAGACCCTTTTTCTCAGGAACGCGTGGAGGTATGAAGCTGAAATTTATATCAATTACTCAGGTCTACTGTCCCTTGAAGCTGTGAAAAAATCAAACTTCTAAGCCAACGTAATCAAAAGATACAGCCGTTTATGCCGCAAATTTTCGACACTTGCAAGGGAATCAAAACCTACAGGTTGCTTGCCGTGAACTCAGAATCTTGAAATTTGGTACGAAGCAACGTCTTATAGCATAGATAAAGGAAAAATTACGAAAACCATAAATTTTTAGTTACATCACATAATATAGGGTGGAGTTGCCCAGATTGGACCGGTTCCTAATTTGTACCACATCAAAATCTACCAAACCGTAATGTTTAGTATAAAATTGGTAACACTAAAATCTTAGGCTCCTGACATGACGCAATCGCTGCCATTTTGGATTCGATGTCACAACAGATTGAAGTATAATAAATAAAAATAGTAATTACGGCGACTTGATCTTATTTTCTGGGTGTTTACCTAAGGGTTTCTTGTGGCAACAATAGGTACACTGCAACTATTATATATGTTTTTGGAAAGAAGGCATATTAGTGTACTTTTTATTGAAAATCCTTTGATGTTAAACATTTCGAGGTTCTGGTACCGGATCACATAAAAATAAAACTCAGAGTTGCCTAACATGTACCAGGTAGGATACACCTAAATTGTACCGGTACAATTTAGGTGTATAGTGGTTCTTCTACTCGATTGTTAAATATATTGGAATGTTTTTAGATATCTGGAAGGGATAAACAATATAATAATTAAACACAAGAGGACTTAGGAAAACCTTAGATTGTTTGAAAAATAAATCTATGGGAATTAACGAGTGTTCATGTATTTTTAACGTACTTACCTAAACCTATTTTAAGCCTAGAAAAGGTCCTTACATTTCTTAGGGTAGGTTAACTGGTTTTCACGATGAATTTTAACGTGAGCTGGTGTCGCAGTTGTTAAACATGGAAAAGCATATTATGTTTGGACTCACAATAAAGGACATTAAAAAACTGGCTTATGACACTGCGAAAAAAATGGCATTACAAATACTTTATTATAATAATAATTATAATTAAGTTTATTAATAATATTAATCATTATTAATGTTCAACTCATTACGAATATCATTTTTCATGAAGATAAACAACGCTAAGCCTGATTTCAGTTCATAAAGGGACTTGCATCACATTTCGGCCATGAAGTACAATTTAGGATAACTATGGTACAATTAAGGAAACCGGTTTCCTAAGTTGTACTTTTTGGACTTTTTTTAAAACGTTAATTACCATTATTCATATTATATTTTCTCATTTTCTTATAATTAAAAATGAACACCAATAAAACAACCTTTTTATATCTAGTAACATAATGCTCCTAAGTTATATAGTTTTTGTGACAGCTTGTAAAGTTCGTTAACGGGTACAATATAGGCAAATTTACCCTATATTTTTTAAATAATTTTAAACTTACTACCCATTTCCTCATAAACGCGTAGAGGTATTAAATTGAAATTCATACCAAATACTCAGGTCTATAATACCTTTAAGCTGTAACAAAATCAAACTTCTATGTCAACGCAATCAAAAGAAACAGCAATTTAAGCTGCATATTTTGAAACTCGCAAGTACTCGCAAGGGAATCAAAACCTAAAGGGTACTTCTAGTCGACCTAGAATCTTGAAATTTGGCATAAAGCAACATTTTATAGCACACATAAAGGAAAAATTCCGAAAACCTTAAATTTTTAGTTACATTACAAAATATATATTTTTTAATAAATATAAACTTATTAAATTTATGCTCCTCCATCTTTCCCCATTGTAATGTTATGAATTTCATTTTGCAATAAAAATACCATAGTTATGACTCGATTGTCGTAATGAACGAACTTTGTAAACCTTGCAGGTTTGTACGGAACCCTCGGTGCGCGAGTCCGACTCGCACTTGGCCGGTTTTTTGATTGGCTGGATGGCGCATTTGGTAGTAACCCTACCTCATGCACCAAAGGTCGTGGGTTCGATTCCCACCCCATGCCATTTTTTATGTGATAGGTGGCAGACGAGCAGGCGGATCACCTGATGGTAAGCAATTGCCGCCGCCCATGGACACTTGCAACACCAGTGGAGTTACAAGTGCGCTGCCAACCTTTTATCCCCTTCCCCCCCGAGTGGGCCTCCGGTACCCTCACTCACTCGGCGAAACACAGCACAGGGGCTGCTTCACGCCGGTTTTCTGTGAGGCAGTGGTATCACTCCAGTTAACCATTTCAGCTAATTTTACAATGATTTTACAATATTGGGGGTTAAAAGAATGTACAATGATAAGTTTTAAAATTGAGCTAATTTGTTTTGATAAAATTTTATTTTAAATAATACACACACAACAAATAAACTATTAAATTTTTACAATGATTTTCCTTCGTATTTTCCTGTGTTCCCGCTCGAGTGCCTTTTTTTGGTAACTTTTTAAATAAATTCAAACTGCAGCAAAGCTATTAAATAAGTAGTGACTAATCTAATGAAGCTAATAAAAAAAGCCATGTCCACGTGTATGGAACATACTGATGTCTTGGTGAAGTACAAACGATTGATCCTCATTACGTTCTTGATAACTTCTTTTTGTTTTTCTGGAAAAATAAACATAATTAATCATCATCATCATCATCATCAGCAACCCACACTTGTCCACTGCTGGACATAGGTCTCCCCCAATGCACGCCATCGCTACCGATTTTCGGCCACTCTCATCCAGCCCACACCAGCAAGCCTTCGAATGTCATCATTCCATCTTGTCGCAGGGCGTCCGACACTACGCTTACCGAGTCGCGGTCTCCACTCAAGGACTTTACGGCTCCAACGATTTTTAGTTCTGCGGCTAATGTGACCAGCCCACTGCCGCTTCAGTTTGCTAATTCGGTGGGCTATGTCGGTGACTCCAAGGTGGACTGGATCAAGTGCCATCTAGCCGATTTTTCACACGCGATAGCCCCCATTGCTAGCTTGATGACTATACTATACAGGGTGTATCTGTGAACATTTACATCCCTTTAACCACGTGTTCTACCAACCATTCTGAACAACATTTGTTCAACAACTTTTCCTTTTTTGAAAGATGAAAAATTTTTATGCGAATTTTCAAAAGTCATAGAACAAATGTTGTTCAGAATGGTTAGTAGAACACGTGGTTAAAGGGATGTAAATGTTCACAGAAACACCCTGTACAGGTAGTATTAGGATAGGTATCTATATACCTGCGATTACTAACATTTTGTAACTAGGTTATATAATATAAGAGCAATAAAAAAATATATTTTATTTAATACTAGCTTTTGCCCGCAGCTTCGCTCGCGCTAAATTCGGGGTAGCACGGTTGGGGAATAAAGTAGCCTATGTCACTCTCCACCCTTCAATTATATCCACTTAACCAAACTTAAAAAAATCACGTCAATTCGTCGCTCCGTTTTGCCGTGTAAGAAAGACAAGCATACAGAACACACTTTGCCAATATTTGATGATACAAAAGCGATTTGGAAAATACTTACTTGAACATGTTCTCATTTTAGTGATGAACATACAGTTAATATCGACATCCTTGAAGGTTCCGTACAGCTTTTCGAACTCTCCGCAGGCTAAGGCTAATACCGACAAGTTCCATACAAAATACACCGATGAAACAATCTCGGACGCAGTTGCATAACCCTGCAAAATAAACTTGTTATTTTAAAACGTCTTCAGAAAATCATACCTGAGCGGGAAAGATGTTGTCCCAAATTGTATGGACCCTGGGCGAGGACCTTGTACAGTAGGTGAAAAAAAAGACAAATATACCTAAACTAAACTGTGGAAGAGCCATGCTTCGGCATGAATGGGCCGGCTCAACCGGAGTGATACCACTGCGGAGTGAGTGAGGGTACCGGAGGCCCATCGGGGGGGAAGGGGATAAAAGGTTATAAGGTGTTGCTTGTCTCCATGGGCGGCGGCAATTGCTTACCATCAGGTGATCCGCCTGCTCGTCTGCTACCTATCACATAAAAAAAAAACAAAAAAACTTTGTAAGTGTCCACTTTCTTTAAAATGACTTTGTTTTCTGGTACAAATAAAAATATTACAAAAAATATAGCAATACTTAACAGCAAAATCCATCATGACGGGAGTGACATTTTGTTTTTGACGTTTGTCACTTCTGATAACATCTAAATCGCGTTTGAAAACAAAATTGAAAATAATGGTGATATTAGTTGTCAAAGTGGCAATGGCAAGTGAAATCTGACAGCAGTTATCATTTATAGTTTATGTTTCCTTTTTTTTTCGCCATAATTGTGGCCATATTATAATGGATTACTGAGAGAATTAATGAATGGTTTTCATTTTTGTACCACCATTACTACACGTTAAATGTTTTTTTTAGCATTTTTCTAACAATCAGTAGGTAAGTAGATTTTTCTTGATTTTTTGAAATACTGTACAATGTCTTGGCCCACTCCGGGACATCACCTTTGTACAAAAATATATATATGCCGCAGGGAAATGATAAAACCAGGGATTTGATCAAATTCCTAAGGGATTTGATTTTATCATTTCCCTAAACAAATCTAGTGAATTGATCAAATCCCTAGATTCATCATCATCATCATCATCAGCCCGGTAGTACCCACTGCTGAGTATAGGCCTCCCTTCCCTTTCGCCACTGTGCCCGGTCCTGAGCTGCTCGGATCCATGTAGCCCCTCCGATTTTAGCGATGTCGTCGACCCATCGCGCCACCGGACGACCTGGACTAAATCCCTAGATTGGTTCAGTGAAATGAGAAAATCGTAAAGTTGTTGAACAACTGTTGTTCAGAATGGTTGAAAGAACACCTAGTTCAATCAAGGCATGTAAATGTTCACAGATACATCCATCCACACACTGAATAAACAAGTGTTCATCACACAAAATTTTGTCGTGAGGGTTTGCGTATGAGGCAGGGTCACCACTACTATACTCATACATCATTCATAATCATGTAAAGTAAACTGACAGATGTCAATGACAAGTTTCTATGCATTGCGACATTTTGCATGTGTCAAATTGAGTGTTCATGTATGGGGATGACACATTGACATCTGTCAGTTTACTTTACATAATTATGAATCAGAGTAAAATGCGCCATCCGGCCAGTCATAATAACAGTAGGAATTAATTTAAAATATGATTTAAAATAAAATAAGTTACATTCCATAAGTACGGTGGCCAGCACATCAAGTTACTACAATCTGTCAAATTTCTTCAATCGAACCTCACGTTTATGTCAAACGTGTTTGGTTCAATATCAACTGAGGAAATTTGACAGATTGTAGTAACTTGATGTGCTGGCCACTGTACATTGGTGATGTTAGGTTTATAATTCCTACATCACTTGCTAAAAATAACTTTACTTACTTACCCTTATATTTTGATTTCCCATTTTCTCGAATGCAATAACCGTTTCCATTACTGCTAACGAATTAGCAAATGTGAAACAGATATATGCAATAATCTGAAAGTAAGTTATAATACATGTTATAAAAAGTATCAACCTATATACAGTCCCACTGCAGGTCAAATTTCTCCATCACAGAAATTAAGATTTGGTAACAATGACTGCGAAGCAAGAAACATTACCTAGACTTTAAATATAAAGAAAGAATAATGATAAAATAATAATTTAAAGAAATTACTAAGGAAACTAAACAAAACCATTGAAACACATTACTAAGGCTTATAAACAATTATAACAAAATTAAAAAATTTAAAAGCCCCCGTCACTTAGTTTCTGATGGATTGGATTTGAAATTTGTCGCAATAAATATTTCTGCTACCCATATTGTGAGAGTTGCGTTAAAACTTACAATGATCTTTATGACGGCGGCCATCTTGGATTGATTTTCATCCAAGATTATGTAGCTAGGAAGTAAGAACTCTCCCCCTTTATTTATCTTTCAAACAAAAAAACAAAAATTAAAATTGGTTCATTTGTTCGGGAGCTACGATGCCATCGACAGACACACAGACACGTCAAACTTATAATAACACTCCGTTGTTTTTGCATCGGGAGTAAGTATAAAATATGATGCCGCTATTAATATGGATTTATGGTGGTTTTTAAATTTTCTTACTACTTACTTACTTAAAAGGAAAAGTGGCTACAGTTTAACCGATTTGGATTTTGTATTTTTTTTGTTCCCAAGTTAGGTACCGAAGTACTTAAGTAAGAAGAGTTCTTAGCTAAATAAGATGGCCGCCACCAAAAAATTATGGATTCATATTTTCACTTGATTCTCGTAATATAGATAAGTATCAAATAAAAGGGCTTGAGTAGTAGAATTAGGATTATCGTGGGGTTTATAAATTTTCAATTTTGAGCTTTGCTTCTAATACCTAAATGTGAATTACAAAAAATCGCTTACTGAAAAATAAAACACTTTCTGATGTGCTTTATAAGCTTCAGCTAGGTTGTGAAATGCATATTGCAATTCCTGCCAATCGCGGTGTTCCTCATCTGTGTTACTTGCGTACTTTTCATTGGTAACTTCCATTTCTTTGACCCATATTTCAATGCTTCTTTTAATTAATTTCGCTGTTCTGATTGCATATATAAGACTTAAATCACATATCAATACGAATAAATCAGCAATAACATACAAAATCTCGCCTTCATATGTGTACATTATTATTTCTGGTATCAAATAGTAAATAAAAATGTAAATATTAATGATGATCCAATTCCCTTTAATAAGATCTTTGATGTCAAAATCATTGTATTTTATAAATTGCGTTGCTTTTTGTAAATAGGAAATTAATGTGACGTTGCATTCAGTATTGCACATATTGGCACTAATCAAGATTATATAAAGAAGTACAAAAAAACTAAAGGTGTAGTTAGAGAAAATTTGAAATCTAATAAAAGAACTATAATGCTCCAATATAACTTCATTATTAATAAAATACATCGTTACTGCAAAAGCGACAGCCTCTAAGAAGGAAATGGTGGTGTATAGAGTCGAGTTTTCCATGACGCAGTTTTCACGAATTGTAAATTTCGTCTGTAAATACATTTTGTGACTTAACTCCAAAGGTCTAAAAAATCTTCGTAAATTATTATCGATGATATATATTGTGTTGAATTTAGAATTTTTTATTTTTTTGATTACATTTTCCACTTTTATTTTTTTGTTTAAATACATATTTACAATTGCTAACTTGACTGTCATTACCTCACTAAGTGTCTTATGGACAGTTTCTTCGTTGTTCAAAACAGTTGGTCCAATTTATGAAAGTGTTTTGATAAATGTAATGAGTTGTGTCGGATATTTTGGTGCTTATTTACCTTAACTTGACCTTACAGAAATATTATAATGGACATTCCTTATTGAAACCCACATGAGGAATTTCTCGAAGGTGCTATCTGTTATGTTTTATTTTATTTGGTTCAAATGATAAACGAATTCAGATGCATATTTCGTCTAGGATAGTGTCATTGTTAAAACGAAGCCTTATGCTGAAACAATACTTGGCTCTAACAAAAATATTCATTTTAAAAATAAATCATCATTATCAGGCTGTTGCAGTCCACTGCTGGGCATAGGCCTCTCCAAAAGCTCGTCACTTTGATCGATCTTCGGTTGCTTACATCCAGCTCCCAGCCAGCTCTCTTGCGCAGATCGTCACTCCATCTGGCTTGAGGCCGTCCTACGACTACGTTAAAAAGTGTAAAATTTTATAAACGAATTATTTAATCGAAAAATTGTTGCTGCTAAAACATTTAATATTTTAAATTTTACACTCGTTTAATCCCAAAACTTTATTAATACACAAATGAAGTCCCTTTAGCACGTTAGATTATCAAAAAAAGGCAATAAAAATCAACTGCCATATCAAAAAAGAAGTTATTAAAAAAAACACAAAAATTTTATGGTGTAGCTAAAAGAAGCACGTGCAAATTGTTTACCAAAATCTTATTTCGCGTCAAAATTATTATCCTTCCTACTATATATATACTTTTATAATGGCGAAAGTTTGTAAGTATGGATGTATGGATGTTTGTTACTCTTTCACGTAAAAACTACTGAATGGATTTGAATGAAACTTTACCACAATATATACATCAGAATAACACATCATCATCATCATCATGGTGGCCTTTCAGTTATCCATTCTTGGATATAGGCCTCTTCCCTTTTCTTCCACTCTTGGCGATCTTGGGCCCGACTCATCCAGTCTCGACCTCCGTGTCGTCGTATGTCGTCCACCCACCGCTGTGGCGGTCTGCCACGCCCTCTGGTGCTTTCTCTGGGTCTCCATTCCAGAACCCGCCTTGTCCAGCGTCTCTGGTCCATTCTCGCAATGTGTCCTGCCCACGTCCACTTTTTCTTCGCTATGACAGCCATGACGTCTTTGACTTTTGTCTTACTTCGGATCCATTCGTTACGTTTGCGGTCCCGCAGGGTGACTCCAAGCATTGATCTCTCCATGCCCCTCTGCGCGACCCGGAACTTCATGGCCGACTTCTGCGTCAGCGTCATGGTTTCTGTACCGTAAGTAAGCACAGGCATGACACACTGTTCGTAGGCTTTAACTCGGAGGTGTAGGGGTATATTTCCACATAGCGTTTGTTTGTTGGCACAAATGCAGCCCACGCTTGTGCAATCCGTCGTTCTACTTCCGCTGTTTGATTTTCGAAGCCCAAAGTTATTTTATGCCCCAAATATATATATTCAGTCACTAGTTCCACTGGAAGCTGGTAGTCGATGACTTCAGCTATATTGGTCATAATTTTAGTTTTTCCCATATTCATTTTGAGACCGGCCTTTTCGGAATTCACCCTTAAGTCCTCTAGCATCGTCATTAAATCCTCGACGCTTTCCGAAACTAGAACTAGATCATCAGCAAATCTTAGGTTGGTAAGTCTCTCTCCATCGATCGCCAGCCCTTTATTGTTACACTGCATCTGTTGGAAAATGCACTGTAGTGCTAGGGTGAAAAGCTTCGGTGATATTGTGTCTCCTTGTCTGACTCCTCTCCTTAGATGGAATTTGCTTATGGATGGTGCTGAATCGGTTTACCACAGGCAGTGACCATCGACTGGTGAGAGCTGACGTTAATATAAAACTAAGAAAAGTGCGTAAAAATCTTGTTATAAAGAAACACCTGTCGACCGATACAAAACTCAAAATACTGCGTACTAACGAAAACCTCTACAAAAATTCTGTTGAAACAAAACTAAACCACCTACAGCTAAACAACATGTCCGTCGAAGAGATCAACAATAAGTTAACGGAATCACTAATCCTCAGCCTTAACGAAATTACCCCAAGTACCTTACCAACTAACCCATCCAAATTAACACCCGAAACCATAAAGATGATGGACCAAAGGAAATCGCTATGCAGCGAGGGAAAAGTGGATAGTCAGGAATACAGAAATTTGCAAAAACACATCCGTATGCAGACTCGAAAAGACATAGTAGACTATAACACTTATCTTATACAAGAGGCTTTAGAAAAGAACAGCAGCCGCAGAGGTCTAAAATTGAAACTGGGGGAAGGCAGAAAACACATTTTCAAACTGCTTAACAAGAATGGGGAAGTTGTAACGAACAGGGAACAACTGATCACAATCGCTCAAGAATATTTTGAAACACTTTATGAGAGCAAAGTACCACCGAGCCAGTCACCAATAGCTCAAGAGCAAGCCCGACTACCTATAAAAAACGTCGGCTCTGAGGAAATGCCAGATGTCCTTCCAGAGGAAGTAGTGTTGGCTATACATCAGCTTAAAAATAGAAGAGCCCCGGGGGATGATGGTGTACTACCAGAGATGATTAAAATCAACGATGAGATACTTGGACACGCGCTAGCAGACCTATTTACGAAATGTATAGTGGAAGCTGCTATATATGTTATGTTTAAGAAAATATTAATATTGTCTATGACCTATGATGATGTATCTGTGGTAGTTCAGTTTCGAAAAATAAAATGGTTTCTATGTGTCAAATTGTGTTATTAATTAATTACACATAATTAGGCAGAGATATAACATTTGGCGACGAAAAAAAACGGAAAGCGTGTGGATATTATTGTAAGAAAATTAAGAGACATTAATAATTTGTCAAATTGGGAGAAAATAACCTCAAAAGTATTGTGTGCCGACAGGCGTTCTTTGATGGATGTGGTTGATGAATGGATTAAACAGGGAAGAAAAACGTGGATACAGCAGAAAAATAAAGGAGAATTAATTGAAATTGCAAACAAATTAGCGCAACAGGAAAAATTTTTGGATTCGCATTCGATTGACGAAATTAGGAGGTATTTACGGGAGTTTGTGGATGCTAGAAAAACAAATGATAGTGCATCAAGCGGCGTAATAATGGCGTCTATTACGAGTTTGGAAATATTTGCTGGTGAAAATTGGATTGCATATCAGCAGCTAATTCGAATGTTTTATCTTATTAAACGAAGTACCGGAAGAGAAAAAAGTGCCGCTACTTATTACGAAACTTAGCACAAGTGTGTATGATTTACTTACAACGTTATGCACGCCAACAGCACCGGTAAAAGAATCCTATGAAAACATTTGCGAAAAGCTCAAAAAACATTATCATCCTGTAAAAAACTATGCGTTACATCAAGCAGAGTTTCGGAAAAGATGTCAGAAACCCAATGAAACTATTGATCAATATGTGGTGGAACTAAAAAAAACTCTCTAAAAATTGCAACTTTAAAAGTTTAGATGAAGAAATAAAAGAAAGATTATTGAATGGTACTTATTATGATTCGGTGAAATTTGAATTATTGAAACAAGCAGACCAGTCACTGGATATTCTCATGAATATTGGCAAAACAGTTGAGACTGCTTATAAGTTGGCGTTCAACCATGAGAAGGAACAGGAACAAACGCAAATGTTTCATCTTGAAAAGAAGAACATAAATAGAAATAAACCTGGGGGGTTTCGGCAAAATACTTCACCATTGAATAAACAAAATGTATCTTGTTTCTGCTGTGGAAAGAATGGTCATATGAAGTTACAATGTTCTCTTCGGGAGAAATTCTGCAGTGAGTGTGGTGTTAAGGGGCATATCTTTAAAGTGTGTGCTAAAAATAAGTCTCTAAAAGTGAAAAATGTGAATTTAGTGGAAACTACATGCTCAGAAAATGTGGTTGAGGACAATAAGGAAGTAAATTGTACTGAGGATACTGAGGTATTTGACATTTTTTATTTTAGTGATAAAAATAAGGTACCATCAGCTACGTTGCAGGTTAATGTAAATGGGAAAATAGTAGAATTTGTTGTGGATACTGGTGCTGATGTGAGTACAATAACATTGGCTGATAAACAGATTTATTTTCCAGATTTGGAAATAAAACAATGTAATGTGATATTTACTAATTTTGACAGATCAACGTCAACTCCTGTAGGAGTTATTGAGAATTTGAATGTTGGTTATCAATCTGTAAATGTAAATAATCAAAGACTTTTTGTAGTGAAAAATGGCTTACCCAAAATAATAGGCAAAGATTGGCTTGCCTTGTTACAATTATGGCCGCCAAGATTTGATCAAAAGATTTGTGAAGGGTATTCGAAAGATAAATTACTAAATATCATAAAAAACCAATATTCTGAATTGTTTGAACCAGGAATGGGAAATTTTACTGGGGAGCCCATTCATTTGTCTATTGAACCAGATGCAAAACCAATATTCATGCCAGTTAGAACTGTTCCATTTGCATTGAAAAATAAAGTTAAAGAAGAAATTAAACGGTTAGTAGAAAACAAGCGAATTGAACCAGTTGAGTATGCTGCCTGGGGTACTCCTGTGGTGCCAGTTATAAAACCAGATGGAACAGTTCGACTATGTGGCGATTTTAGGGTAACTATAAATAAGTATTTGCAAATTGACCATTTTCCTTTGCCTACAATCAATGACATGTTAAATCAACTACAAGGTAACTCTTATTTCTGTGAATTAGATTTAAAAGAAGCATACCTACAAGCTCCTTTAGACAAACCATCACAAGAATTAGTAACTATAGTTACGGAGGAGGGAATTTTCAAATACTTATATTTACCATTTGGTGTTAGTACTGGGCCTGGTTCATTTCAAAGATTGATTACAAAGATGTTAAATGGTTTAGGTGTCATTGTATACATAGATAATATATATATCTATGGAGAAACATTAGCTGATACTTATGAAAAGTTAAAACTGGTATTGCAACGACTTCAGGAATCAGGAATAAAATTAAAACTAAATAAATGTAAATTCTTTGAAGAAAAACTGGATATTTTTGGATTTGAAGTGAACAGAACTGGTATAAAAGTTATAAGAAGTAAATTAGAGCCTTTGTTGTCATTGCCTCGTCCGAAAAATATAAAAATGCTTAGATCTTTTCTTGGTAAAGTAAATTATTACAACAGATTTTTGCAAAACATGGCGATCATATTAAAGCCATTGTATGATTGTTTAAAGAAAAGTAAATTAGAGTGGACAGAGGAATGTGATTGTTCGTTTCAGGAAATAAAAAAAGCTCTTGCTAATACAACTTCATTATCACATTTTGAGGAAAAATCAACAATTATTTTAACTTGTGATTCAGCAGATTGTGGGGTAGCTGCGGTGCTGTCTGTAGCAGACTGTAATAATATTAGAAAACCGGTAGCATTTGCAAGTAAAAAATTGAATGAAACTCAAATGAAATATCCGATATTAGAAAAAGAGGCTTTTGCAATAGTGTTTGGGGTTAGTAAATTTTATGAGTATTTGTTTGGTCACAAGTTTATTCTTGAAACTGATAATGAAGCATTGACAAAATTTTAGGACCTAAACATGGTATTCCAAAAATGGCAGCGAGGCGATTACAATATTGGTCAATCTTTTTAAGCGGTTTTAATTATGAAATTAAACACATAAAATCCAAAAATAATCCAGCTGATTATTTATCACGTGTTGTCACAGGAGGCCAAGAAAATAGTTGTGAAGTTAATGAAATTATTAATAAAAGTTTTGAAAGTAACACAGTTAATTATATAAACGCATCTAATTTAAATGTGCTAAATTGGAAAACAATTCAAAATGAAACAAAAAATGATAAGATTTTATGTGATGTATTAAGATATTGTAGGGATGGCTGGCCTGAAAAAAATGATTTAGGTGATGAATATGAATCTTACTTTAGAAAAAAAAATGAAATAAGTTTAGAGAAGGAATGTTTACTATGGGGATACAGGGTTATAATACCTAAAAATGTTAGAGCAAATGTAATGCAGGAGTTGCATGCTAGCCATTTAGGGATAAATCGCATGAAAGAAATATCAAGATCCTATTTCTGGTGGCCAGAAATAGATAAAGATATAGAAGATATAACTAGTAATTGTATTAACTGTTTGCAAAATCATAAGAATCCTGTTAAAAATAAACTAACGATGTGGCCACAACCACCGTCAGTTTGGCATAGAATACATGCAGATTTTCTGGGTCCCCTTTACTCGAAAATGTTTTTGGTAATAGTGGATGCATATTCAAAATGGCCAGAGGCGTTTATTATGAATAATATTACAGCTCAAAAGACTATTGAAGTATTTAAGAGTATTTTTGTACGTTATGGGTATCCTTTGCATTTAGTTACTGATAATGGGCCTACTTGGACTAGTGAAGAATTTAAATGTTTCTGTAAAGTTACAGGGATTAAGCAGAGCTTTTCGCCTCCTTATCACCCTGCCACTAATGGGTTGGCAGAACGATTTGTAGAATCCTTCAAGTCACATGTTACAAAAATTGTAGAGAGTGGGAAAAAGCTTGAATATGCTTGTAATTTATTTCTTTTTGATTATCGATGTACTAACCATAAGACTACTGGCCAAAGCCCAGCAAAGTTAATGTTAGGTAGGGAGTTGAGATGTCGTTTCTCTTTGTTGAGACCAAGCACAGCTAGTACAAATATAGATTTTGAACAGGTAAAGTTAACTATAAATAGTAAAAATAATCTTAAATTCTTTTCAGTGGGACAAAAAGTGATGGCACAGGACATGAGAAAAACAAAAAAAAAATGGGCGTTAGGGAAAATTTACGAAGTAATTGTCCCAGGGGTAACGTATGTGGTGGAGGTGGATGGCCTACACTGGAAACGACATGCCAACCAATTGATTCAATGTAGTCAAGATTTATAATTAGTTTTTCAATGTAGTCAACAAGACTGAAACGATTTAGTTATGTTTATTTTTAGTAAGTGGGGAAGAGTGCTATATATGTTATGTTTAAGAAAATATTAATATTGTCTATGACCTATGATGATGTATCTGTGGTAGTTCAGTTTCGAAAAATAAAATGGTTTCTATGTGTCAAATTGTGTTATTAATTAATTACACATAATTAGGCAGAGATATAACAGAAGCTACAATACCTACGGCGTGGTGCAATGCAGTAATCACCTTAGTCCACAAAAAAGGTGATATCAAGAAACTGGAAAATTATAGACCCATCAGCCTACTGTCACACATCTACAAACTCTTCTCGCGAGTTTTAGTCAACAGACTAGACAAAAAGCTGGAATTTTTTCAACCCAGAGAGCAAGCAGGTTTTCGCTCAGGTTATAGCACTAACGACCATCTACACACGCTTAAAACGGTCATAGAGAAATGTAATGAGTACAGGAAACCACTTATCCTAGCTTTCGTTGATTACGAGAAAGCATTCGACTCAATTGAGTGGTGGTTTGTAGAACAAGCCCTAGTTAAATGCCGTGTCGACGAAAGGTACATACAAATTCTTAGCCATCTCCACCAGAACGCTACAGCATGTGTTTCCCTACACAAAAAAAGTAACAGAATAACACATAGGCTACAATTTATAAAAATATATTGTGTGGATTGTCCAAAATATGACGGTAAGTGTCAATAATTAACTCCACGCGTACGAAGTCGCGGGCGGCCGCTAGTTATATATATATTTCAAATACCAAAAACCCTTACTCTATGCTGCGGACGGACAAACAGATAAAAATTCATAGTGGAATGCGGAACCCCAAAAGAAACAAAACACAGAAGAAATATAGGTGTATCAACAACGTCGTATATTTCTCGACGCTCTCCCTCTGGCTAAAAAAATAATAAAGAAACGCTTGTTGCTTGTGACAAATAGCTTTATTCTAGTCATGATGTATTATTTCGTTTTACGTGTGGTGCAAGTGAAGAGCGGGACGCGTTTAAGAGTCCCCGCAGACTACAGACTTACTATCGGCCGATAGTTTAGTCGGGTTGGCCGGTTCGTACGGATCAAACTTTTTATCGGCCGATACTGAATCACTGTAATGTGCGCATACATCTTCATACTGATTAAGACGCCGACCAAACTATCGGCCGATTAAAAGTTTGTAGTCTGCGGAGTCCGGCTCGACTAGAATGATAACACGGCCTCACAGAAGACCGGCGTTTCGTCGAGTGAGGGTACCGGATGCCCATTGGGAAAAAGGGGTTAAACGTTGGCAGCGCACTTGTGACCCTACTGGTGATGCAGGTGTCTATGGGCGGCGGCAATTGCTTACCATCAGGTGATCTGTCTGTTCATCTGCCACCTATCACATAAAAAAACCCGATCGAATGACCTCCATCGCTTTCACGGGTACTCAACGTTTTTTTGGGAATGCTACAGTATTTTCGTTCGTTACGGAGACGGTTTCTACCGAACGGATTGTAATGAAACTGTACTAATATATATAATAGGTTATACATCAGAATAACACTTATGCTACAATTTAAAAAAATACATTGTGCGGATTGTCCAAAATATGACGGTAAGTGTCTCTAACTAACTCCACGCGTACGGAATCGCGGGCGGCCGCTTGTTAAATTTTTGTTAACTGAAGTAAAGTAAAGTAAAAAAAATGTTTGTTTGCCCCTTCTACAAACATAATTAGAAAAAAAACCTATCACATAAAAAATATATCAATTTTTGAACATAAAGGTCAATTCGGTATGACAAAAAGGATAAGTTCAGCTTATGCTGCCACAAGAGAGTACAGTTATTATGGACCGCGCTGGTCAGTACGAGTATGTTTCTTATTTGCCTAAGTAAAGTATCAGCCTGTATGATACTGTCCCACTGCAGGGCAAAGGCCTCCATCATAAAAATCAAGTTATCGCTACTATGATGGGATTAGGCTTAATCATCACGCTTAAATTGCCTAATGCGGATTGGTGATAGATTCGAAAAATTTTAAGCATACGAGTGATTTTATTCGACCCGGGTATCGAGGTTAATTGGCTCATTAATATAAAAATCTGATCGTTTTTAACCAACTTCAAAAACGAGGGAGATTCTCAATTCGACCCAAATGTTTTTTTTTAAATGTATGTTACTCGATTTCTCCGCCAATTATGAATGGATTTTTATGATTCTTTTTTTTGGTAGGTTATTATTCAAAAGGTCTCAAATAAATTTTATCAAAATTGATTCAGTGGTTTTTGAAAAAAAAAAACAAAAAATGGTATATATTGATGATGTAGTCTTCAAGTCGGTTTTGCTTTTTTTTTTCAAAAAATATATTATGTAAGCTTGTTTATTACACAGATAGTGGCCCGCCCACACTTCGCTTCGGGACCATAATTCAGAAATGAACCAATAGATGGCGCTGTGCTAAATTACATCGCGCAAGCGTTTCGTTTTTTCGGTTTACCTTTAAGCCTTGTCGTTGTCTATAGAAGTTATCTCTTTATAAATAGTATAGATATAGAAGATAAATAACAGATATTTTTTTAAGAATTGTACCACCTAAAAGGCATTTCAAATAAGAAAGGGTCGCACTGAAAAATTACAGACGATTCACTACCGTAAACAATATTATAACTCACAAAGCTGACGTGACGAAAGCCTTTGAGGATAGTAACGAGTATATAGCCACGTAATGAGTAAGATTACTGTCTTACAGTATTATGTCTGTCTTTTTGAGAAACGGTATCTCAGGAGATAATAATATTTAGCCTGGAAGCCATGAGACTGTGGAGTCCTGAGGTATGTTTTTTTTTTATATTATAGGAAGGCAAACGAGCAAGCGGGTCACCTGATGGTAAGTGATCACCGCCGCCCATGGACATCAGCTACACCAGAAGGAGTGCGGATGCGTGCAGCTTTTGACTCCAGCTTCCCACAAACCTCCGAAATGGCTAGCATATGGCGGATAAAATGAAATTTTATATTTTGCGAAGTGGCATACTCCCTAACTTCGGTTGAACAAGAGGACAAAAACTGTGCGAATTCGTTCTTTAGGCCAACAAAGTTCCTTCCGTTGTCAGAGAAGATTTCTGACGGTTTACCACGACGCGAAATAAAGCGCTTTAAAGCCAGTAAATAGGAATCCGACGATAAATCCGAAACTAGCTCTAAATGTACTGCATGCGTACTTAAACATACAAATAGACAAACATATGCCTTTTGCGTTTTAGCTCCCCTTCCCTTACGATTTAATACGAGCACTGGTCCGAAATAATCGACTCCGGACAGCATGAACGGAAAACCTGGCTGCAACCGTTCTTTGGGAGGTTTCCCATGATAGGAGTAGGTAGGTTGCCGCGAAATCGAGCGCATTTCATACAACTATGTACTACCTTTCTAGCGAGATTTCTCCCACCAATAGGCCACCACGTCTCCCTGATGGTAAACAGCAAAAGCTGGGGGGCTGCGTGCAGCAGTTGCTCATGCTCGAAGCGGAAAAGAAGCTTACTGAAATGATGTTTTGCGCAAATTAAAATTGGGTGTTTTTTATCAAAACTGAAAGTAGGCGAATTGTCTATGCGTCCTCCTACACGAATTAAGCCGTCACAATCAATAAATAAATTAAGTTTTGATAATTGTGCGTCTTTAATTATTAATTTATTTGAAAGCGTATCGTGCAATTCGGGATAAGATTCACGCTGAGACAATTTGGCTAGAATAACTGAAGATTCTCTCAGTTCATCGACGGTGAGCGGACCTGTGTGGCGATTAATTTTATTGCGCGTATTATAAATAAATCTTAATACATAGGCCGCTGTACGCTTCAAACGGTTGAACTGAGAAAATCTTTCGAAGGGAAACAAGTTGATTTCATTACTCTGGTCAACCAATAGCGTAGTTGTAGTACCTTTAATTTCGGGCAATTCAATGGGAATATCTGGAATATTTAAATTTAAATTTGTGACATCGAAATTAAAATCATGTAGAAATTGGGGCCCGTACCACCACAAATCTGATTGACTAAGTGTGTGTAAACCCTGCCCTCGCGACACCAAATCCGAAGGATTTTCTGTCCCGCTCACATGACGCCACGGGCAACCTTTAGTCAATTCATGGATTTCGGCAACCCTATTTTGTACGTATGGTTTTAGAAGATTAATTGGCATTCCTAACCACCCCAAAACAATAGTTGAGTCTGACCAGAACACAACTTTATCTAGTTTTGAACGCAATGATTTTATGATTTTTGCGTATAAACGCGACCCAACGACAGCGCCACACAGCTCTAATCGCGGAATAGTCATCGGTGAGGTGGGTGCGATCTTACCTTTCGCACACAGCAAGCGCACACAAACAGCTGACTCACTCGCGTCGACGCTGCGGATGTAGGCGCACGCGCCGTACGCCACCTGAGACGCATCAGTGAAAATGTGCAGCTCGATGCGCGCTGGCGCACCAGACATGACGTATCGTGGAATGCGAATTTTATCTAGATGTGCAAGGTTTTCTATGAAAGTATACCAATCTCGTGCGATATCGTTAGGTACAGGCTGCTGCCAGTCTAGTTGGAGCAGCCAACATTTTTTCAAAAGTGCTTTGGCTATCGTAATAAATGGACTCAACAAACCAAGCGGATCAAAAATTTGTGACGAAAGTGACAATATTAGTCGTTTGGTAATAGTCTGAGAAGATTTATCCATTTGCGTGTGGTAGTAAAGTTCATCAGACTTATTAAGCCAACCTAGACCTAATGTTTTAGTGTGTACATGTTCACCTAAAGATAAATTTTTGGAAATATTTTGTGCGTTGTTTTGATAGTCAAATTCAAAATTAAAAACCCATTTTCTAAGTGGTAAACAACCCGAATTTAAGACTTGGTTTGTACCTTCACAGACTGAAATTAATTTGGACTTGCTTGATGCGCCACAGACTAAGTCATCAACATAAAAACTATCACGAATAGTTCCTGCAACCTCAGGGTCTACGTTGAAACGCGGTCGTGACGAGATCGTTTCGATATCGTCGGTCGGATCGTTCGGTGTACATTCGCGCGCTAATTCTTTGAGACACCTACAGGCCAAAAATGGTGCGGAAGCTGTGCCGTAGGTGATTGTGTTTAACTGATATACACCTAACTCATCAGACGGACTTTCTCGCCACAATATCAGTTGGAGGTCACGTTGATCCTTATCGATTAGAACACATCGGTACATCTTTTCGATGTCTGCGCAAGCGACGTACCTATTCTCGCGAAATCTAAGCAAGATAGAAATTAAGTCACCCTGTATAGGTGGTCCTACAAGTTGCAGGTCATTAAGTGAAACACCATTTGATGATGGTTGACTTCCATTAAATACCACCCTTAACTTTGTGCTGGTTGCGTGAGCTCGGAACACACCATGATGCGGCATGAAATAGTGTGGGGTTCCGTAGGTATCTACTTTGGTCATGTGACCTAATTTTATGTACTCATTCATAAAATCAGAATACAATTTTTTATACTCGGGATTGCGTTCGAGTCGCCTTTCGAGTGCGTAAAATCGATTTTCGGCGATCGACCGAGTTTCTCCTAATGTGTCCGGTGATGACTTAAAAGGTATGCGAACACAGAACCTACCGTCTTCTGACCGCGTTGTCGTTTTAACGAAGTGTTCCTCGCATAGCACCTCCTCATCACTGCGCGCTTTATCCGGACAGTGAACCAGCTCCTCTAGCTCCCAGAATTTGCGTAGCTGTGTATCTAAAGGATGTTCATCTAAGGTCTGTGTGAAATGACATTTAAAATTACTAATGTGCGATTTTTTAGTATAGGTGTTTACCGAACCAGACACAATCCATCCCAACTTGGTATTTTGAAGGAATGAACCATTGGCTAACTGTATCTTACCTTCACTTATTAAATTCCAAAACAAATCGGCACCAATCAATATATCTATAGGTAAGCTTTCATAGAAATAAAGGATCTGCGAGATTGATGTCGTCAGGAACTTGAAATTGGTTGCGATTAAAGTTAATTGAAGGCAAGCGAGATGTTATTGTCGGTAAAACTAAACATTTCATGTGCGATGTGAATGTATTGGTGTGCGACTTGAACTCAATTTCACATGTTTGCGTGCATTGTGTGACTGAGCTTCCAATACCCTGTATTTTTTGAGTGGACTGTAATATTGGCGCATGTAATTTATCACATAGTGATTTTGTAATGAAGCAACGTTCGCTTCCGCTATCTAGCACGGCGCGTGCCTTGTGATAGACTCCTGTGCGATCGGGAACTTCTACCAACGCCGTCGATAACAAAACAAGCGGCCAGTCGCTGGACGTGTGTGCGTGTGCGTGCGTATGCAACTGGTTTACCTGCAACGTTTGATTGTGAGCATTTGACCCATAGCTGTGGCTCATTACCAATAACTCATCAGTATTTGATTGATTGTCAGATGACAACAAAGTAACTGCGCGCGAATCTAAGTTATTAGTATTTTTGTCACATAGCAAAGAGTTATGTTTTTGTTCGCATTTACGACACGGGCCAAATCTGCATTCAGTCGAAGAATGCCCAGATCTCATACAGTTTTCGCATAAGTCTTTTTCGCGAATAAGTTTTAATCGATCGCTTAAACTGAGATCTAAGAATTCCTGGCATGAATAGAGGGGATGTTGTGAACTACATTTAAAGCATAAGTTTTTATTAGGGAATAATTTAGGTTTAGATTTTGATTGAATAGGTTTATTTGAAACAACATTGCAGTGTATTTTGTGTGATTGTGAAATTATGTTGTGTTTTCGTTTATCTTGTGATTGTAAATAGTTATTTTGTGTAGTGTGTGACGTAGGCCTGCTGTGTGAAACATTTAGCGTTTCCAACATTTCTGCGCGACATTTCAAGAACTGAAGCAAATTATCCACTGTAAGTAGGCTTTTTGAATCACTGCCGTTAGATAAAAGTGTGCATTTGTGTTGTTCCCACTCGCGTTCGGTCACCTGATCCAATTTTGAGACAACTAAATAGATGATCAGAGTGTCCCAGTGTTCGGTCGGTTCCCCTAAAATCTTTAAAGCGCGTAGGTTTTTTAGAACGTTATCTGTAAGTTTACGTAACTGAGTAGGCGCTTCTTTTGTAAGTGTAGGCATAGTAAACAGTGACTTAATGTGATTGTGAATAAAGAAGTCTGCTGTTATTGTACCTATTCGACAGTAATTCCCATGCCACTAAATAGTTGTCTGCGGAGAATTGAAGCGAATCAATCACTAAACTTGCGTTGCCTTTTAATGCAGATTTAAGGTAGTGGAATTTTTGTATATTAGTTATCTCGCTAGACCTATGTACCAGTGATTGAAATGTGTCTCGAAACTCTAACCAGTGCTCGTATGAACCGTCGAATTCGGGCAACGATATAGTAGGAAGCTTAATGAAGTCTAATTTAGTAGGCGGTTTACATTTTGGACTATCATCGGATTCCCCACGACTCAACAAACACTGAGCCCTAGCCAAGACAGAATAATATTCGGATTCGAAAGCCTCAAGTGATTCCGAGTCTACATCAGACTGAGAATCGAAATATGCGGAATTTATTTCATCTTGGAGACTTTCGAACTCGGTTATCAAAGATTTAGCTCGATTAGTTCTTAGTTTTAGTTCTGCGTATTGTAATTCGGATAAACTTTCATCGGTCAGAGAACCTATGTAGCGTTTAAAAGAAGTTAATTTTGCTTTAACTGCACCCCGTTTGCGTATTAAGTTTTTGTCAATATCTGTTCTCTCTATGTTCAACTGAAGTCTCGGAGACTTTGACCTGCCTGTTGGCTCTGCGATCGCGGGAGATGTATCACCTAAACCAGTAGCCATTTCGTGTGCGTGTAAGAAATTGGAGTACTTACGGTTTTAGGAACGTATACAATGAAGCCTGCGTCGATCACACTGTCCCAGAGAGTTGCGTATTAAGCCGTATTTTTAATCAGCTGACACCACTTGTGACGTGCGAGAGAAAGCACTAAGTATTTGCATAAGCACTGGAATTAGCAAAAATAGCACAGTATTAGCCAAAAGAAGGAGGAAAGGGGCTAGGATATTGCGATTGGCACACCTTACCGATTTGCGAAGTGCAAGTAACGTAATTGCTGTTTATCCGTGACACCTTTGCGATCTCTCATCGATTCCTTCGGGAGCTAGTCCTGTCGTATCCGGCGAAGATGGATCAGATGTAATGGCGTGTAGCTTCGATGAGGATGGTGATGAAATTAGACAGCAGAGATCCGTTGCTTTAAGTGCGTTTACTCCAATGCTTATGGTACAGAGTTCAGTACATGTGACAATTATCGTAGAAGAGCTAGAGCTAACAGAATGATGACGAATACTAGACGATTACTTGGACCAATACAGTAGGATGACACGGCATACACGTAATCGGAGAACGGCCATACGATTGGTGTTGGCCCGGGGGCCAGGCGGATTGGTCGGACGGGCAGTCGTGTATCACTGCGATTGGCCATAGGTGCGAGACGTAGTGAACGCGTTGCGGTTAATCGCCGAGAGATGTCGCGCGTAGTAGCGAGCGGCAACACCCCCTTTATTCATCTTTCAAACAAAAAAAACAAAAATTAAAATTGGTTCATTTGTTTGGGAGCTACAATGCCATCGACAGACACACAGACACGTAGGTAAAACTTATAATAACGCCCCGTTGTTTTTGCATCGGGAGTAAGTATAAAATATGATGCCGCTATTAATACCTATGGATTTATGGTGGTTTTTAAAATTTTCTTACTACTTACTTACTTAAAAGGAAAAGTGGCTACAGTTTAACGTTTGGATTTTGTTTTTTTTTTGTTCCCAAGTTAGGTACCGAAGTAAGTAAGAAGTGTTCTTAGCTAAATAAGATGGCCGCCACCAAAAAAATATGCATTCATATTTTCACTTGATTCTCGTAATATAGGTAAGTATCAAATAAAAGGGCTTGAGTAGTAGAATTAGGATTATCGTGGGGTTTATAAATTTTCAATTTGAGCTTTGCTTCTAATACCTAAATGTGATTTACAAAAAATCGCTTACTGAAAAATAAAACACTTTCTGATGTGCTTTATAAGCTTCAGCTAGGTTGTGAAATGCATATTGTAATTCCTGCCAATCGCGGTGTTCCTCATTCCTGCGTCATTTGTGTACTTTTCATTAATATCTTCCATTTCTTTGACCCATATTTCAATGCTTCTTTTAATTAATTTCGCTGTTCTGATTGCATATATCAGACTTAAATCACATATCAATACGAATAAATCAGCCATAACATACAAAATCTCGCCTTCATATGTGTACATTATGATTTCTGGTATCAAATAGTAAAAAAAAATGTAAATATTAATGATGATCCAATTCCCTTTAATAAGATCTTTGATGTCGAAATCATTGTATTTTATAAATTGCGTTGCTTTTTGTAAATAGGAAATTAATGTGACGTTGCATTCAGTATTGCACATATTGGCACTTATCAAGATTATATAAAGAAGTACAAAAAAACTAAAGGTGTAGTTAGAGAAAATTTGAAATCTAATAGAAGAACTATAATGCTCCAATATAACTTCTTTATTAATAAAATACATCGTTACTGCAAAGCGACAGCCTCTAAGAAGGAAATGGTGGTGTATGGAGTCGAGTTTTCCATGACGCAGTTTTCACGAATTGTAAATTTCGTCTGTAAATACATTTTGTGACTTAACTCCAAAGGTCTAAAAAATCTTCGTAAATTATTATCGATGATATATATTGTGTCGAATTTTGATTTTTTTATTTTTTTGATTACATTTTCCACTTTTATTTTTTTTGTTTACATACATATTTACAATTGCTAACTTGACTGTCATTACCTCACTAAGTGTCTTATGGACAGTTTCTTCGTTGTTCAAACAGTTGGTCCAATTTATGAAAGTGTTTTGATAAATGTAATGAGTTGTGTCGGATATTTTGGTGCTTATTTACCTTAACTTGACCTTACAGAAATATTATAATGGACATTCCTTATTGAACCCACATGAGGAATTTCTCGAAGGTGCTATCTGTTTATGTTTTATTTATTGGTTCAAATGATAAACGAATTTGAAATTACGATTTCAGATGCATATTTCGTCTAGGATAGTGTCATTGTTAAAACGAAGCCTTATGCTGAAACAATACTTGGCTGTAACGAAAATTTTCATTTAAAAAGCGTAATCATTATCAGGCTGTTGCAGTCCACCGCTGGGCATAGGCCTCTCCAAAAGCTCGTCACTTTGATCGATCTTCGGTTGCTTACATTCAGCTTCCAGCCAGCCCTCTTGCGCAGATCGTCACTCCATCTGGCCTGAGGCCGTCTTTCACTACGTAAAAAATCATTTAATTGACAGATTGTTGATGCTAAGTCATTAAATATTTTAAATTTTACACTCATTTTATCCCAAATATTTCATAATAGGTTACACAAATGAAGTCCCTTTAGCATGTTAGATCATCAAAATAAGCAATAAAAATCAACTGTTTGATATCAAAAAAGAAGTTACACAAAAAAGAAACACACAAAAATTTCATAGTGTACTAAAAGAAGCACCAAAATACTATTACTACCAAAATCTTATTTCGCGTCAAAATTATTACAGCTTTCAAATACCAAAAACCCTTTACTCTATGCTGCGGTCGGACAAACAGATAAAAAATCATAGTGGAATGCGGAACCCTAAAAGAAACAAAACACAGAAGAAATATAGGTGTATCAACAACGTCGTATATTTCTCGACGCTCTCCCTCTGGCTAAAAAAATAATAAAGAAACGCTTGTTGCTTGTGACAAATAGCTTTATTCTAGTCATGATGTATTATTTCGTTTTACGTGTGGTGCAAGTGAAGAGCGGGACGCGTTTAAGAGTCCCCGCAGACTACAGACTTACTATCGGCAGGCCTGTCCCACTCCGCGTGTAGGTATCGAACTTGCAAGTACATGCGGCGTCCCCTCCGGAGGGCCAAATTAGTAGAAAATCACGAACGAGCGGCGACGCACGCGCGACAGTTGCTTGCGATAGAAAGAGAACGCACTTCTAGGTATGAATAATGGTAGGCATTGAACGCTGGGCGGTCGGAATTTAAACGTTTTATTATAGTAGTCTGAGTCTTTATTTCCATAAACGGTTTTTAGAAGTGGGTTTCTGTACCTTGTACTATTAAGTATTCTGTGCTATCGGCCGATAGTTCAGTCGGGTTGGCCGGTTCGTACGGATCAAACTTTTTTATCGGCCGATACTGGATCACTGTAATGTGCGCACCTGCATACATCTTCATACTGACTAAGACGCCGACCAAACTATCGGCCGATTAAAAGTTTGTAGTCTGCGCGGAGTCTAAGACGACAACAAAACCAAAACCGGCTCGACTAGAATGATAACACGGCCTCACAGAGGACCGGCGTTTCGACGAGTGAGGGTACCGGATGCCCATACGAGTGCTTTTATTTGACCCGGGTATAAGGGTTAATTGGCTAATATAAAATTCTGATTGTTTTTAACCAACTTCAAAAACGAGGAAGGTTCTAAATTCGAATCGTATGTTTTTTTTTGTACGTATGTTACTCGATTTCTCCGCCAATAGGGTATTTGACAAAAAAAAATTATGTGTTTAATCAAAAGACCTCTCAATTTAAGAACATTATTGAAAGAATTGCTTGATTCTGATTTGAATCACCTGAGATATCACAACTTTAAAAGCACATATTTTGGGCAAGCCCAAAAACGCTCTATACAAATGGCTACAGGCAAGTGACGTCACACGCTTGTATCTTGTATGCGCGTCTAGTAAATTTTGTTTGGTAGCTATATCAAATGTTTCGTTTAAGTAAATGGTTTCATAATAAAAGTTGGTGGAAAATGTACGGGTAGTTCAATGATATAATTATTTTTTTTAAATTGTATACTTTAAAAATGGACTTTCCCATGAAACTTTGAATGCTCATAAAACCAGCTAGACGTTATATATTTAACTGAAAATGTTGGCCATTGGTTCTCATTTACCAGTATTTTGGAAAAGTATAAATATTTTTTACTATATCGAAATTAGTCCAATACCCTATTATGAATGGATTTTTATATTTTTTTTTTCTTTGGTAGGTTATTATTCAAAGGTGGTCCCATATTTTTATCACAATTTATTCACTGGTTATTGAAAAAAAAAAACAAAAATAGAATAATGGTATATATTGATGATGTAGTCTTCAAGTCGGTTTTGCTTTTTTTTTTCAAAAAATAATATATTATGTAAGCTTGTTTATTACACAGATAGTGGCCCGCCCACACTTTGCTTCGGGACCATAATTCAGAAATGAACTAATAGATGGCGCTGTGCTAAATTACATCGCGCAAGCGTTTCGTTTTTTCGGTTTACCTATAAGCCTTGTCGTCTATAGAAGTTATCTCTTTATAAATAGTATAGATAGAAGATAAATAATTAGATATTTTTTTAAGAATTGTACCACCTAAAAGGCATTTCAAATAAGAAAGGGTCGCACTGAAAAAATTACAGACGATTCACTACCGTAAACAATATTAAACTCACAAAGCTGACGTGACGAAAGCCTTTGAGGATAGTACGAGTATATAGGCACGTAATCGGTAAGATTACTGTCTTACAGTATTATGTCTGTCTTTTGAGAACGGTATCTCAGAGATAATATTTTTAGCCTGGAAGCCATGTGACTGGGAGTCCTGAGGTCCTCTAGGCATAGTAGTAATAATCTTAGTAGTATCATTTTTATTTTTTGGTATAGCAATTCTTTGCAATTTATTCTTATGTAATTATTCACTTAAAAATTCCTCGGAGGGTTCAGGGGACTCGAACCCACAACCTTCACAGACCGGGCAGATATGCTATCCATTTTACACCATCCGAACCCCATACTAAGCCGACGAATTTCGTAAGTGCTTAACTCGCCATGAGCTGATAACAGTCTTATCAATATTTGTAGGTATACATACATCCACTATTAGCCTATAATACTGTTCCACTGCATGACAAAATCCTCTTTCATAGAAGTCAAGTTATGTCTACTATGATGGGATTAGGCTTAATCACCACGCTTGCCTAATGAGGATTAGTGGTCACAAATAAGTAGCTATGTTTGAAAAAATCTAAACATACTATTGCTCGACCCAGGAAACGAACTCGGCTGAAGTTTTTTTATTTTTTACTAGCGGCCGCCCGCGACTTCGTACGCGTGGAGTTAATTATTGACACTTACCGTCATATTTTGAACAATCCACACAGTATATATTTTTATAAATTGTAGCCTATGTTATTCTGATGTATAAGCTATATTGTGGTAAAGTTTCATTCAAATCCATTCAGTAGTTTTTACGTGAAAGAGTAACAAACATCCATACATCCAAACAAACTTTCGCCTTTATAATATTTTTTATAAGCACCTATCTTGTAAAAAATCTGATTTGCCCCCTCTGGCCCAGATCCTGGTTACGCCCATGTGACTGATCGTTAAAATTCCCCGCTGTAACCAAATAACGGTTGGTTTTATTTTAGGTCCTACAAAGAGTCACCCACAAAGTGCGATGTTTTACTAACGAGGCAGCCCGGATCCCAAAAATCTTGGTAACCTGTCCATCGTGTATCGATCAGTTGTCAATTAGAGAGATTCGGATAAAATACAGTGTCAGCCAAAATAAACGAAAAAAAACGAAATTTTTGGTTATACTCGTTTTGCATGTTGGATGTCTTCCATGAGGTTATAACTTGTATGTTCATTGACTGGGTTATGGGGCGAAGTCCCCAAAAAAAATAATTCAAGAATAGGCCACAGCAGACCGACTGAAGGCAACGCCTGCGCTGAGTTTAGTCGGAGTAAGTGAGGGCACCGGAGGCCAATTGGGGGAAAAGGTGAGTTCAAGATTGGCAGCGCACTTGTGACTCTACTGGTACTGTACTTGGGGACCATGCGCTGTGAGAATCTTAGCTGTATGAAGAGGAACGGCAAACAGATGCTGATGCTGTAGCAGGAACGAGATAGGACCAGTATACCTTCAAGAGATGGTCAACTCTGCAGAAGGTTTTTGACGATTACGTGCGTTTGCACACAAGAGGCTTGACATTAGGAAGGAGTTCGATTGATGTGGGACTGCCCGAGCGCGAGTCGCTTGTGCTGTGGTGTTTCACGCCCCATTTGGGGAGAAGTGACATTGAGATGGGCTAAAGACACAGACTTTGTAGGGAGTGAAGAAACGCACCGGGGAAAGAGCCCTTGGCAAGTACCTGGTGAGCGTCTCCCAAGATTCGGTCCGTATGCCGAGACGGTAGGAAGGACCATGGGCGTGGAGGGACCTGCGTCTACTGGTATTGCAGGTGACTATGGGCGACGGCCATTGCTTAACATCAGGTGATCCGACTGCTCGTCTACCACCTATCACATAAAAAAAAAGATTTTTTGGCCGGTCACTGTTCAAACCTAACCTAACCAATATTTTTGTGATGATAATACTGACTAAACTCTACTAAACGAACAATATTGGTTGAAGTTAGGTTAGAGTACATAGTGCGAGATTTTGCGAGTACAAAACAATCATGAAATTCTCGGGCGAGTATTTTTTCGCCGAGTTATCACTGTGCTGCTTCTTGCCGGTCTTCTGTGAGGCGGTGGTATCACTCCGGTTGAGTCAACGCATTCATGCCGAATCGTGGCTCTCCTATGTAAAATCGTTTTTATTTCATTATGATAAATTACTGTCACTTAATGTTAACAGAGGTATATTTACTTACATCCAAAAAAGTGGTTAGTAAAAACTAATAAGTACACTACATTTTATTGGCCAGCAGTGTAGAGGGGACGGTTTCAAACCAAACTTCTAGATCGCAATAGTTTAGAGTCGCGGGCGGCCGCTAGTATATATATATTTCAAATACCAAGCAGGTGACCGAATGCTCGTCTGCCCCCTATCCTATAAAAAAAAAAAAAAAAAAAAAAAAAATACCAAAAACCCTTACTCTATGCTGCGGACGGACAAACAGATAAAAATTCATAGTGGAATGCGGAACCCCAAAAGAAACAAAACACAGAAGAAATATAGGTGTATCAACAACGTCGTATATTCTCGACGCTCTCCCTCTGGCTAAAAAAATAAAAGAAACGCTTGTTGCTTGTGACAAATAGCTTTATTCTAGTCATGATGTATTATTTCGTTTTACGTGTGGTGCAAGTGAAGAGCGGGACGCGTTTAAGAGTCCCCACAGACTATCGGCCGATAGTTTAGTCGGGTTGGCCGGTTCGTACGGATCAAACTTTTTTATCGGCCGATACTGAATCACTGTAATGTGCGCACCTGCATACATCTTCATACTGATTAAGAGACTGACCAAACTATCGGCCGATTAAAAGTTTGTAGTCTGCGCGGAGTCTAAGACGACAACAAAACCAAAATCGGCTCGACTAGAATGATAACACGGCCTCACAGAAGACTGGCGTTTCGACGAGTGAGGGTACCGGATGCCCATAAGAGTGCTTTTATTTGACCCGGGTTAATTGGCTAATATAAAATTCTGATCGTATTTAACCAACTTCAAAAACGAGGAAGGTTCTAAATTCGAATCGTATGTTTTTTTTTATACGTATGTTACTCGATTTTTCCGCCAATTATTATGAATGGATTTTTATATTTATTTTTTTTTTTTGGTAGGTTATTATTCAAAGGTGGTCCCATATAAATTTTATCAAAATTGATTCAGTGGTTATTGAAAAAAAAAACAAAAAGAACCAAAAAAAAATTTTTTTATGGTATATATTGATGATGTAGTCTTGCAGTGTTTTGCTTTTTTTTTCAATAAATATATTATGTAAGATTGTTTTATTGCACAGATAAATAACAGTTATTTTTTTAAGAATTGTACCACCTAAAAGGCATTTCAAATAAGAAAGGGTCGCACTGAAAAATTACAGACGATTCACTACCGTAAACAATATTATAACTCACAAAGCTGACGTGACGAAAGCCTTTGAGGATAGTTACGAGTATATAGGCACGTAATGGGTAAGATTACTGTCTTACAGTATTATGTCTGTCTTTTTGAGAAACGGTATTTCAGGAGATATTTTTAGCCTGGAAGCCATGAGACTGTGGAGTCCTGAGGTCCTCTAGGCATACAATAGTAGTATCAGCCTATAATACTGTTCCACTGCATAACAAAATCCTCTTTCATAGAAGTCAAGTTATGTCTACTATGATGGGATTAGGCTTAATCACCACGCTCTCTTGCATAATGTAGTGGTCACAAACCCGAGCTATGTTTGAAAATTCTAAACATATTATTGCTCAACCCAGGAATCGAACTCGGTTAAAGAATTTATATAAAGCATACCTATTTTACGGGTAATTTAAGTTTTGTTATTCTTTATAAGCACCTATCATGTAAAAATCTGATTTGCGCCCTTTGGCCCAGATCCTGGTTACGCCCATGTACGGTCAAAAAGTGTTTACCAGTTTTGAAAGGAAACCGAAACCGGTTTAATATATTTGTGGGCTCAAGTGTTATACAAATCAAAGATGCCTTATTATGAAAGATCATAATAACAATCGCCACAAACATTTAGGAAAACTAGGCAATCCAGGAATCGAGATTTTTGAATTAATAGTAAAAGTGAGGTTAAGAAGGTACTTACCTATAATAGATAAGTATAGGTACTTATACGGGACACATAGCCCAAAATTATATCCAATTGTATAATTTATCTCCGTGATAAAAAGCCATCCATAACTTTGAAATTAATAACATTATATCGCTGAAAAACATGAAATTCATCTTTTCTTGACAAACGTTTTATTGACACTTGTTGACACTTGTCAAATCAATTTTTCTTTATGAAAAAGAAAAATACTTCAACTCCGAAGAGTTCTAATTAGTCCGAGTACTTCATAGATTAGGTACTACAATATCGATTATCAATTTCTTACACGATTTTCATACATTTTAACGATTATTGTGTTGTCATCAAATTCGCTTTATATCGATAGTTAGTTTAATACGATGTTTTTAAGTTTTCTAATATTCTGGATTGTAAAATGGTCAAGTATTTTGTGGGTTTCTTTACAAAAATATAACCGATTTTGAGGATGCTTTTCATCTTGATAACTTTGGGCCCAGAGATCCCTTCCTCCTTTGATTCTGTTTCACACTTTTTGCACTAAAGTCAAAAATGCCATATCAAGTTATATATTACCTTTTTAATGTAAATATAAAAAAAGACACATAAAGAGGATACAACACAGAAGCAGTCATAAAAAAACCTAATTTGTTTAAAATGACATGACGTTTGTCATTGACTGAGGGCGCTGGCTGTCAGCTGTCATATCATTAAAAAAGGCACCATATCTTGCCATATTTTTGATCAATAATTATTTAATAGACAATTAGAACTTATTACCTACATGTGTACGTGCGATTATGATCCTTAAGGTGGTAAACACTTTTTGACCACGACCGTACATAATATGTGGCTGCTCGTTAAGAATGGCCGCCGTAACCAAATATCGGTTGGCTTTATTTTACATTTAAAAACGACCTACAAAGAGTCACCCACAAGTGCGATGTTTTACTAACGAGGCAGCCAGGATCCCCAAAACCTTGGTTACCTGTCCATCGTGTATCGATCAGTTGTCAATAGAGAGATTCGGATAAAATACAGTGTCAGCCAAAATAAACGAGAAAAAACTAAATTTTTGGTTATAGGTAGGTACTCGTTTTGCATGTTGATAATAATAATAATTAACACAGAATGACTACACACCGCCATAACCAAGTTGCTTACTATATCCACCAAAAACTAGCCATCATGCATAAGCTTATACCTCCTGACATCAAACCATACTATCAATATTTACCCAAACCTGTGCTTGAGAACTCCGCTTGTAAGATGTATTTTGACCGAGCCATCCTAACCGACAAAACCATACACTGTAATAGACCCGACATAACACTATTAGACAAAATAAATAAAACAGCATATTTAATCGACATAGCCATACCCAACACCCACAATATTCAAAAATCCATTTCAGACAAAATCCACAAATATTCAGAATTAAAAGAGGAAATTATTAGAATATGGAACCTAAATATGGAAATATGGAACAAACAGTACACATAGTCCCCTTGGTGCTCTCAAGTACAGGAGTAATACCAAAATACCTCTCCCAATGTATCCGACTACTTGGTCTTCCCGAGAATTCTTATATTACCATGCAGAAGGCGGCCATCCTCAACACCTGCCGCATCGTCAGACGATTCCTACAGGATGACTGCAATTCAAACTTAAGTACAGCGTAAGAAAGGACTAGTCACTTGGCCTAAGTGCCCGTGCCTAGCCCTTATAATACCAGCTACAAGCTGAGAAAAAAACATAAAGTATAATAATAATAAAGCATTTATTCAGTGTTACAAAAATGTTACAAACAGGTAAAATCTAAAATAATTACAGTATTTAAGAGTAACACTAAAAAGGTTTCCTCTCAGCATAATGTCAAGGTGCCCGGTGGACACCTTGACGCTGGTCTTCCGAGGATACCCGTAGAAGGAGCGGTTGCTACTGGGCGCGCCAACGTCGTCCACAAAATAAATAATTAGGATTAGTTAGTATTACACAAAAAACGATATAACATGATATATTATAAGTAAGAAATTCTGTGTTCAAGATCCTATTGTTAATTGGTATAGTATGGATTAATGTAAATATAGTATAAGATTGCACAGCTACTCAGTTATTTAGACTTTTGGACTTAATAGATGCAATTTAAATTAGTCTTAAAAGATCCAATACTAGTTAGGTTCCTAATAGGGGGTGGAATATTATTCCAGCACTTCGGGCAGCATAGCGAAAGCTACCACGAAATGCAGCTGTGCAAGTTCTAGGGCAAACGAGACGGAAGCTATCCTTAAAGGACGTTGTGAAAACTGAATTTTTTCGTGCAAATAGACTGGCACTTTAGTTTTCACAACGCCAAACAGCAGACAAGCGAACGAAGAGTTCTACGTGTCTCCATTGTCATAAGGTTATAATGATTCAGAATGGGCGTTATATGAGACCGGCGTGGAATAGGGAAGCAAAATCGAGCGCAGGCGTTTTGGACCCTCTGGATAAGCTGCTTTGTGTATCCGAGCAAACATTCACCTATGACGGTGTCAGCATAATTAAGCTTCGATAGTATCAGAGCCTCACAAAGCCGAATTCTAACGTCCGTACACAAAAAAGCACGAATTTTATAAAATATTTTAAGTCTATAAAAATCTGTTGGATCTCTTCCATGAGGTTATAACTTGTATGTTCATGGGACAACTCACCCGATAATTTCAAGATTTCTTGGCCGGTCACTGTTCTAATCTAACCAATTTTTTTGTGATGATACTGACTAAACTCTACTAAACAAACAATATTGGTAAAGAAAGGTTAGAGTAGTGCGAGCAAAAAAAATCATGAAATTATCGGCCGAGTTTTTTTTCGCCGAGTTATGCGCTGCATCTTGCCGGTCTTCTGTGAGGCCGTGGTATCACTCAGGTTGAGTCGTCGCATTCATGCCAAAGCGTGCTCTCCCACGAAAAATCGTTTTTTTTTTCATTATGACAAATGACAGTCACTTAATGTTATCAGAGGTATTTATATACCTACATCCAAAAAAGTGGTTAGTAAAAACTATTAACATTTTATTGGCCAGCAGTGTAGAGGGGACGGTTTCAAACCAAACTTCTAGATCGCAATAGTTTAGAGCTTTCGCTTCAGTGAACTTTAACTTTCGCTTTATTGGCGTAGTTGTTTTCAAACTACGTCCCACTTTTAATACCAAGTTGTATTTGTGGGTTTTAAACCACGACATCTAGGTTTAGTCTAACCACAATTCATGCGTTGTGTATTGTATTGTAAATATATGGCAATCAATGTATTGTATTACCTACATCGTGTTTATTGCCAAGTTTTTAAACTCAAGATTGTGCGTATAGCCACTCATCAAAATGTACAAAACTGTCAAATTTCTTCAATCGACTCTCATCTTACTGTCATACGTATTAGGTTGAATATCGATTGAGGAAATTGGATAGGTTGTGGTAACCTTATGTATGGCTGACTGTACAGTCGGCGACACGTCAATGTACTTCCTTCTCCCACTAACTCACTCCAAATGGAAAAAACTCGCTTGAATTTAAAAACTAGCTCTTATGTATAAGCACATAGAATAAGATATAGGTAATAAGATAGACTTAAGACTAAGTTATTGTAAGGGGCCGTCCAATGATCACGTGATATTTATTAGATACTTTTTAACCCCCCCCTTATGATACTTGATGAGTTTATATGCTAGCTCTCTCCCCCCCAGTATAGGGGAACCTGTGTACCTTGACACCTTTGTACCTAGAGCCCCCTACGTTTTTGAAATGTTTGCGCTCTTTTTATGTCTTTGTCTATGATATAGTGAACTTTCACAAGACTAATCAACATGAAATTAGTTGCAGGCGGCCATTGTATCGAGTTTGCATGGCAGATCACTTTAACGTTTTCGCGGCAAAAAAAGTAAAATATTGAATATTTCATTTCTTTCATTACTTCTGTATTTCCTTCATATTTTTTTAAAACCATTTGATTGTAACAAGTACTTTATCTAAGTTTATAATGTAGTATGCTTATTTAAG